>VXBT01001894.1:826501-907213 GCA_013400235.1 Oriolus oriolus
TTTTTTGTTAAGAAACTTTATTCAGAAACAACTAAATTATTCCCTATTTTCATATACAGTTACACCCTGGGAGATGTTACAAGTCACACAGGATTTTGCTGTTACCTTAGGGGAGGCACTGTGATGAATAAGGAAGATGTTTTACAGGATTTAGAATCTCCCAAAATTCAAACAGAAATAGGAGGTGTGGGGCAGGGAGAGGCATGCACTCAACTGTGGAACATGAATTACACATGAAGAAACCTTCTGTAAAGCAATGCAAATCGTGGATCAAAACCAATACAACTCCTGTTGGAAACAGTCTGAAAAGAAAAGGAACTCATGGAGTTCAAGCGTCCCACCATCATTTCCAAAGCAGCCATCAGCAGCTCAGAACACAAACAGGGAGCTGTGCAGCTTCAAACTCAGGATCGCTTGTAATATCTCTGATAGCAAGCATCAGACCGGCAACCCACAACACTTCTGAGTGCACAGTAAAGCTTAAAATTAGAAGCATTGTGTCATTGCATGAATTCTCTTCAGATGAAAACCAGCCAACTATGGTTGGTCTGTAACTGAGCTGGAAAGGGAAAGAAGTGTGGCCATAAGGGCATAATTGTAAGAAGTCCATTTCTTGTATGTCAAATAACCCATTTATTAGAGTTATTTATTTGTAAACGTGAGTTCAACTCAACTACAAGTAGTAGGTGATAACAGCTAACAAGAAATAAAAACGTTCTTTTGCAAAAGACGTCATACAAGAATCCCCTTGAATATACTTTATACTTCATCTGCCAGAAGAAACAGTGTGCCATATTGTTTGAAGAGGACAAAGGCACAAGTGCCTCTACCATATTGTTTGTCAAGTCATCCAAGGATCTATCTTGTTTAAGTTCTAACTACATGTCAGAAACACGTCTGTGTTCTTCAAAGGGAGGAAATGCCTGTAATGATTAGAGTATGTCAATAAGCTTGATCAGGCATGCTGAAGTAGCGTGAACAAAGCTGATAAAGCCTCTATGAAGGTCATGCTAAGAAGACCGAGGAGTATCTTCCAGTAATTTTTTTATATGTTGGTCTAGCTATTGCAACATTGTAGACCAGATTAAGCTGATACTAAATGGATGAGTTACTGAGGGGAAAAAAAAAAAATCACAAACCTTAAAGTGAAAATGCTCTCAAAAAACACAGTACAACACAGGAAGAAGGTTATCAAGAGATCCTTTGCAAGGATTTACAGAATGTAAGGAGTCCTGTGTTGTCTTCAGCCTCTTCAGAGGAAGGCCAAAAGCACAAGCCTGAGAAATGTCTGAACACTTTGGTAGTTTCCACCACTTAGAGAAGAGAGACTATTCTTAAACAAGGCAAATACAGGATGCCCTTACTGCAATCTGACTAAATTCAATGGTTAAACACACATTAAAATTACATGTACTTTTGTAAAAAAACCCATAAAATTATAGAGAAACCTTCCTCCAAAGACTTCCAAATAGACATTCACTACTAAAGACAGATTGCTATGAACCTGTTTAATTTAGGTAACAAATTAATTTCCTATACTTGTCCTCCCCAACACAAATGGAAGTACACCTCACCTCCTTCCAGCCTGAGCATAAGCTGGAGCAGCACAAGTAAGGGCCACTGCTAAGGAGACATCCTTCTACAGCCAAGGAAAGGCTGCAACTAATATCCTTCACTTCCATTGTAAAGAAAAAAATGCGAGGGAAAAAGGCGTTTTCCCCCACGTGGTTTCAAGCCAGGGCAGTCCCACACCTCACTTTGTTACTGTGCTGATCTACATCACTACCTGTACACAGGCAGCGATCTAGAAGCAGTTGTCAGTGAAGTAGAGCAGTGAAAAGGCTCTGGCACCTGGTCACGGAGGCTGCAGTTCCTTAAGCCAGGAAGTTCCTGCTCCCAGCTTTGTTTCCCCAACACTGTGTTTATTTAGGCCTCCCACAGCTCATGGAGGGTCTGATGAATGGCAAAGTTAAAGCTCAGACCAGTCAGTTCAACCCAGCCACAGCAGAGAGCTCCCCCCGAGAGCGGCGAGGTGACCCAGCTGGGAGCAGCAGGACCAAACAGACAGGAGCTGAAAAGTGAAAAAGGGAAAGAGCAAAGCAAACCTCCTGTTTCTAGGGATAGGACGCTGCTGCAGGCCAAGGGGTTCACTGAACAGCAGCCTGAGGAACTACAGAGAAACTTAAAGCTGAATAAACAGTCCACATATTATTAGGAAGAACTGAAAGAAGCTTAAGTACATATGTATATACACAGAACTAGTGCTATTACTTCAGAAAATTCTGAAAAGATACAGTCATTATATCCTGTTCAATACAAAATTATTTTAAGTTTAGAAGCAGCCAAAAAGCGTAAAGTATTAGACTTTATGTATATACAATGTAATATTGAAATAAAATACTGCATTTTGATCTGATCACTTTCTGGAAAAGGAATCTTAAAGATAAAGTAGCTTCAAAAAAGGAAACAAGGCAAATACAGTTAGGTCCTTCACATACAACTTCACTTACAAAGAAAAATCCATGTTAACAGCACACAGTGACAAAAGCAAATGAAGTTGAGTGAAAGATGGGAAATAAAACACCTCCAATAAACAAAAATTCAAACTTAGTGCTGCTAAATACCATTTGTCTTTAGACAAATAAAAATACAGCTTTGATATTTACACCATTAAGATTTTTAAAGCTACATCCACCTAGATGAAGCTTCATTTTTTAATAAAACATTTATGATTTTATCCTGTGTAAGAGGTATTAAGATGAAACTTAAAGAAAGGGACACTTTATTCCATCACTGACTTTCTTGTTTGTCCCTCCAAAACATTCATTTCGACTATTTCCAAAGAAAATGTAGCAAACCAGATGAGTGACTACTAGGGTCTGGCATTTAAATTCCTGTTCTTTAAGTAAATATTTCTGTTGAAAACCAGAAAATCATCCCAAATGAAAATCCTGTAGACAATGAGGGGAGAGCAAAGCAAACAATCCTTGCCTTGTAACAAGAAATGCCATGTAATACATAGCACGTGTAAAAATGGAGGTAAAGCACCATATGAGAGAAGACGTCATCCTCCTTCCATATGTACAAAAGTCCTTTTCTGTAATATTACCTACTACTAGATCTGAATTTCTATATTGACAGGGCACAAACTGGACAGAGTCCAAAACAGACCTCTACTTACTTTAATGCTGAAAACATTAACTATGGTACAGTTTAAGAAAGCCTACATATCTTGGAAGAGCAACAATCATTCTGAGTAGACACAGATGACTGCTACAAAAAAAGGTAGCATTTGCTGAATTACACAACGCCGTGGTATTTCAGCTGCATTAATTTCTTTCTTGGCTTGAAGTCGAAAGTGCATAAATTGTGAATTAGTTAGCAAACATTAACTTTTTAAAAGTGTCATTCATATATATGTATATGCAAATACAGACACCAGTAAAAGCTGAGAAGTTAAATGTTTAGGATACTGCACAAAACTACAGTGCAGTTACTTAGCATTTTAGACTGCATGTCATTATACAGCTCATCAGCCATGGACTACAATCTGGGGCATACAGTAAAAAAAAGCTATTATTTCATACACTTGAAAGGAAAAGAAAGCACAGAAGAAACCAACTGGGTTATTACTATCCAAGTTGTAAACCTGGCTGGTCCAGGGGTTTTTGGTGGGATTTTGTCTGTTTGTTTTTTGCACTACCTGCCTATATTTCACCTAGCAGAAAAAAGTTCAGTTTCATATTTTGGAATTCAGGCTATAAATTATTTCAACAAGAAAGAGTCATGTCAAGTTTCTAGGTTCCCAAATGTCATACAAAAATGGCACCTGTAATTCCATGAATTCATATCGAACCCAAACTTAAGAGATTTGCAATGAAGTGCCCTGCTCCTTCTGCCTGGAGTTTTTTAGTTCATAAAACAAGGTTTCTGAAACAATGTGACTGTAAGTTGTGTAATAAATCAACACTTGATGTTCATGCTTCAGGAAAAAAGGTGCAAAGTAAAAAAAATGGAAAATGGATACTTGTAAAACCTTGCTTTGACCTCCTCAGACCATATTGTGTGCTCAGGGTTCTAGTAAGCTTTCCTAGGAGCCTAATGAGTGATTAGGTCAAGTTTCAGACTTGTTATTCAGAGGTATTTTGTTTTGGTATCAAGGCCACGTGTGTTTTTGCACTGCTCTGAAGAGTTAAATGTAAGGTAACATTACACTTGGGCCTTACATAGTGACCATAAATGGTCCCTGATGGTCCATAAAGTCTTTACTGTAAACACTGAAAAGCAAACAGGTCAGAGGACCAAGAAGAAAAAAAATACCCTTTTTATAGTCTTGACCCATACCAGCTTTATGTTTGCTCTCTACAAGATCTCCTGCCAATTTTCAAGAAAAAAAAAGTAATTATATTTGCATGTGATAATGTTAAATATATTGCAAGAAATGTAACTACCAGTATGACCATTCTGTCCTTTGCATCTTTCAAAGACTACAGACAGACACTATCTTTGAAGCTATTTCCAAGACCTGAAAGAGCAAAGAGTGGCTTAGCAGTATAAAAAGAATCAAACGTCTGGAAGAACTGCAAAGGCACTGAACCTGCACCACTGAGGACAGGAGCCCATCCCCAGTTCTGACCAACTTCCACACATCTGGAGCCTTCTGCTCCATCTCTCATGACTCAGTTCACACCATGCAGAAACAGACTATTCCCACCTTCAAGAATGCTGCGCCTGAGGTTCCTCCACTAACTGGAGTGTGGAGACAAATATTGAGTGAAAGCCTCTGCAGTACCTACAACCATGGAAATTCCTGCTACCTCCCTGATACTACAGCATCCTCAGGCCAGAGCCAACAGCAGCCTATACCAGTATGCCTTTCATTACGAATGATAGGTCATACAAAACCAGGCCTATACTGGAAAGAGAAAAGTAGTACAAAAATTACTGGAATAACTTGATATATTTTCCAAGATTGTTTCAGGGAGAGAAGCACATGAACAGCCACCAGTGCACAAAGTTTCCTGCAAAGCAGTGAGTTGTTTCAGTAAGTGAACTCCTGTATTAGCTTTTCAGACAATTTAACACTCTGATTTCCAAGAACAAACCAACTGAAGTGTTTCCTAACCAGTGTGTTCACATTTCTGTCCGTATTTGAATCTACTACTACATACAGTCCCAGTACTGGACTGGGAGAGGGGGCAAAACCAGACTCATGAACAATAACTACAAAGTTTCTATAAATTCTATCCTCTGTCAGTACTATTTCACACTCAGCTCTTCAACTTTTCGAGTTCTTTTAACATTAGTACAAGATGGTATCTTTCCATTAGCATATCTAGAATTCAATCACATCCATGCCCCCATGTTGTAACACAAAGAGAACCAGCACATCTCAGAAATCCTTACACAAGCAACACACAACTTTAGTACTAGATTATGTCAGGATAAAAAGAAAGTGCTATGCTTAATGACCAACTAGTTGGCTTTTTCCTTCCCAGAGGACTGGAGAACTGTTACTACAGTGCATCTATTGCCTCCCTCTGGGTGCTTTGGAGAATTACCGAATTACAAACATCTTGGAACATCTGTTAGAATTTCTTTAAGCATATTTTAATCAGTTTAATATTAGACGACAAGGAGACTTTTTTGCTATCTTTTGTGTTAACTTCTTCAAGTTCTGCCTAGCCAAAGGATATCTCACTGTAAATTCTCATTCACTCTTCTGCCGTATCTTTGAAAGATCAGTCCAAAGAAAAGTTCCATGCAGCAGTCATTGGAGATAAGGACCATCACACAGGTAGACAGACCTGAATATACATTTAGATATGCAACTCCAAACTTCCAAAACTTATAAACAGCAGTTTGCATGCAGTCAAAAACAGGTATAGATATGGAAGTTGTACCTGAGAGATACTGCTGAACCACCTTGAAATTCTTGACTCCAATAAACTTTTCTGTACTTAAATTCAATGTTTTTCGCCAAATACTCTGAAAATCATGAAATGCACTGGAATCCCCAAGAAACACACAAATTATCACCTTGATCACAGAGATTTGCTACTGGATTCTCTTCTCTCCACCCCTCTGTCAATTCAAGGACATTAATCTTACAGTGCACCTGCAGCTTTAGATAGCTCAACCACCACCAGTAATAAATTGATTTAAAACCTTGTACAGATCAAAAGCATATTTCCACAACACTAACAAAAATTAATTTTCTTAAATAATTCTGTCACCAAGTCCAAAAGTAAAACTCCAATTCATCAGATTCTAAATCATTCTTCTACAAAAAAAAGTGTTCAGTACAAAGAAAATTTATGTGATTCTGCTCTTAAATCGTTACAAGTCCTAAGCTACCTTGTCTCTGCCTTTGAAATAAAGTAAGCAAAGGTCTTGCACCCTGGACTAAGGAGCTTGTTTTGTATTAAAATCCAGTCCTATTATGCTTTTTACAACACTGCATGCAACACACTGTCCTAACAGAAGAGTTATGTTAGAGTATGGGAAGATTCCTGCACAGGTCTCAGATGTGCTTCATCTGAGAATGTGAAACAAGATTTTTTTTTTTTTAAATTAACAGTTTATATTTTGCTTTTTATTTTTTGCTTCTCCCCTGTCCTCAAAAAAAAAAAAAATTGAAGACTGCTAGGGGCAACGAAAAATGCGTTCTTTAATTTTCTCTTCACCCTCCACAATACTGAAATAACATCAGTCAGGGTTATAAACATCTGTAATTGCCAGGGGAATGTACAATACATTCAGAAACTCCAGGCCCACATATCCTGTAGCTCTGCACTTCACAAACAAAAGGTTGGGGAAAGAAAGAGGGGGTGGGGTACAGGGAATAAAGGCTTAAAGATTAAAGTCACAGGCAGAGACAGACGGCTCCGTTTTTTAATAACTGAAAACACGAGTTGTGCCTGAATGTGCTCATTGTTTTATGGCGGGGGGGAGAGTCTCCGCATGCTGGACTGGCTGGCGACAGAACTGCCCTTGCATCAAAAATAAGATTTGCAAAAAAAAAAAAAAAAACACCAAAACCCATGCCCTAATTTCCCCTCTTGCAATGGTTAATGATGCTTTTAGGTAGCAATCAACAAATTATCCCACCTTACCTTTATTAAATTGGGGAAAACGTCACGACTGGAAGTATTACCTGATGGAAACAGTGTAAGACACGGCTGCAGAGATGGCTGAAGGTTTTATGCTGTGAAGGAACACAGACTACGAACAAGAACAGCCGTACATAACAAACAGGCATGTCTAGGGAACAAGGAGCTTATAAATCAATTTCTGATAGGTTCTTCACACAATAAAACCAGTGCTGCAAGGCTGAATTATAGTATAAGCAGATTTTTATATGGTTTCCAGAAGTTTAGCTGTCATGAGGAAGTTCTTAAGTCCCTACTTTTTAAAAGCATCAGCAGTACTTTTAGTGAATGAAGTTTCATAAGTTGGGTTCACTTCAGTCAATAAAAATGCCATTAGCTTAAAATATTGCACTAGAGCATTAAAAAATTGAAAATATTTCTTCTAGGTTTTAAAGTATTTTTTCTCTCAAAAATTTAGGAGTACAAGCACTTGCACACTACATGGCTACTCTATAACCATGATTCCAAAGGTATATTATTTTAAAATCCCATAATATTAATTCTTCTAATCCAAATAATCTAATACTTATCATGATCTACTTCAGTACAAAAATTTGTGTGGCTTAGATCCCACCAGTGCCCAGGAACCCATCTTAAGGTCAATACAATGAGGACAGTTCCACTGCCGGGTGCCAACAGACTACAGATAAACAAGCAGCCTCAATAAACATACGTGAATAAAAAATACTAAATCATTCTTTCAGTTTTATTCTAATCTAGCCTCAGACGTTACCATAAGAGAGCTTTTGTTTTACTGTATCTTTTTTTTTTTTTACCTGCCAACTTTGCTTTAAATATAGACAGAAAGGAGATAATTCAACAAGACAACAGGCTCTTTCATCTAAAACCATGAAACTCCCAGTCATAACTTCTTGGGGAAGCCTAAAATAAGGAGCAGGGAGGCACACAACAGGAGTCAATGAAAAGTAGTCTCCTGCCCAAAGCAAGCATGCTGTGCCGGGAGGAATCAGTGGCCACAATACACGGCTCCTCAGCCAAAAATGTCAGACCTGGAATGCTCCAGCAATCATCCCCTCTTTGTTGATGCAACACTTCTGCATCATCAGCCACTGGACGTCTTGTTGAGATTAAAAATATTGTGGAGAGTTACTGTCTGTTTAGCAAAGAAGAAAAAAGACAGAGTCTATGTCAGAAAGGGAGGGGAAAGGAAAAGCCGAAACATGAGCTCATAAGCCTGATGTGGAGGATAAAGGCAGGCTTTGTTTTACCTCATTCATACCAAGTACAAGCAAGAGACTCATCACTGTTTTGAGCTTGAACTGCAAAATTTGTTTTGTATGCGGCACTGCCAATTTTTTTCTTCATGTAACTCAACTACCTCTCTTTCTCAAAAATAGGTTCTGCTGATGCTCCGATCAAGCATTTAAGCCTAGATGAAACCTGTATAATAACAGACTCTCATTCTGCCCACACTACACATTCTGACGCTTCAGAAGCACCTACAAAGGCATCCTTATATAGAAAAGGCCAGCCCTGGTTGTATCACTGATGTTGCCCTGAAGTCCTCCTGCACTCAAAATAACTAAAAATTAGGAATATTTAAAAGAAAAGAAAAATTACTTGGAGGACATACTGGCTATCTAGCCACACCAAGAGTTAGGCAACAGTTATTAAACTGGAGATACTTCTTTGGGCAAGAATTATTAATCCTTTTTAAACTTTCAAATGCAGAATTCAGATCAAAAATACAACACAATGTTTACAAGGTACAGTCTTTGGAAGATTAGCGGTTAAAAAAAACAAAAAAAAAACACTAGAAAAAAAGTCTGTCCTCTGAAAAACACTACCCACCAGTGCTGTCCCTAAAAGAGCTCAAGGGCAATACCAAAAGGCAGCACGGGAACGCAGAGTCTGGATTCTACTTTCGTGTTCCTAGGAAAAGGCGAAGAGGGTGGTAATTTACCGTGTACAACCAAATTGTACATGAAACTTTAAAAACAGCCAATTAAAGCTAACATTATGGAATGAAACTGGGGTCCGAGTGGAATGCGTTAGACACGCATTCCAGACAGCGGCTCCAGAGTCCGCCTGCGAGGCGGATACTGTACAAAGTACAAAGGGTCAACAAGTTCCTCTCAAAGAGAGCCCCAGCTCTGACCAGGAGCCAGGACAGCTTGCCCAAAACACAAATGTGGTGCCCAGCTGCAGAGTGACACCAAGGCTGCAAAGTCAAGTCATCACCTGCATCAACAGAACACTATGGAGAGAGTTTGAAAATTTGTCAGTCAAGCAAGGGCAAATCTCACTGTAACTGAGAATCAAATGGAGCAGGATAACAAGGAGCAAAGACAACTAACAGCAATAAACATGCCTATTTCAGGTAAAATCTCCAACATGTATCTCTTTCATACACCCGACTACAGCTTTGCTTCTCTTAAGCAAGTCAGTGTAGAATGAGTAGAAGAGTTACTAATACCTAGTGTGAAGTTGGAAGGCAACTACCTCAAGTTACCTCAAAGTAACTATATAACCTTTTGCTTTAGAGTCTTCTGTACACTGGAGCATGGTGAACCCAAATTTTGATGCAAGTTTCTTGATTTCTGTGACAGTAATGCAGAAAACTGTTGTGTTGGTATTCCTGCTGCAGAACATAAGCAAATGGAAATACAAAGAGAGAACAATCATGTTACTTCTCGTGTCATATATTTCAACACACAACTCCATACACATGCAAACCAGGAAAATAATCCAATGTCATGATCCAAAATTCTGTGAGACTTCTATAACACTAACACTCTAACTTCTAAACCTTCACCATCTCCAAACACCAACAAGAATTATAATCTTTACAAGAACAGTAGTTGGATCAAGGATGAGAAATAGATTCATGTCAAAAAAGTAAGCCTGTTCTCAAGAAAGACACCCTGCAAAACAATCTCAGGCTTTATGTCAAGCTTTATTTCAAGCACCCAATTACTACACAGCTGTAGCAGTGCAGCATGCACAAAAATCTCAAACAAATCAGTCCCAAACACATCAAAGATGCCAGTTCTGAGAAATAGAATACTTTCATTCTTTGCCGTGTGCACAGATAATTAGAGCCAAAGTGAACAGCAATATTTTGGAAAACAAATTTTTCTGGACATACTCTAGGCAGCAGTCAGTTACCCTGCCTTGCTGCCATGCTAAATATTATGTGCTTTGCTAACTTACAAATTTCAGCGGAAGGGTAGCTGAAGAGTTAATGTTGCCATTAAATTTTTCTGGCTAAGGTTTTAAGACTTTGTACTGAACTACCAAGGTAAGTTTTTATATGCAAAAATCACCACAAACTTGTCACCTGAAAACCAAAGTCAAACCAGTGATCTATTAGTTTATTCTCAGTTCACTTTAACAGAGTTTTCAATGTTTGCGCACAAAGGCTGTAACTTCTGTTTGTCTTAAAAGATAAATTGGATTCACCACTCAAATTTCATTAAAGATTTATTTTGTATTTAGTTCTCTGGCCTTCAGTCCATGGCAAACATCAGGCCCTGCCTTACAATTCACTACCCAATCATGACAATAGGAAGCATTTTGCGTAGTTTGTCATTCCACTAAGTCACATCACACTGTGCCAGAGACCCTTCTCCAAGGAGGCCACTATCGAGCACATGGTACTATTTCATACCTCCTGCCAGGCCAGCACAAGGGCTTCTGACAGTGTATTTATTTTTATTTAAATTTTTGCTGACTAGGATTGCACAAGATACACACCTCATTTCAGAGCAGTCCCAAGGGGTCAACAGTCATGTAAATCTCTCATCCCAGTACTTCAGGATAAAAAAAACTGTATCATGTGGATATGCGATCTAAATTGCCAACACCACAAAGCACTCCAGAAATTGCAGGGTGTATGGCATTTGTGTTTCACATTATTACATTCTCCATATAATTAATAAAAGTCTACTAAAATATAAAAGGTGATGTTCACTGTAAAGGAGGAAATCCGTGCAAAGTTCAATTACTAAATAAAACTAGGCACAATACTTGCCAAGATTAGAATTTATACTGTGTTAAGAGGGCCTGGAATTTAATGATCTATAACCACACAGAGATAAGAGACAGTAGCAATGCCTGAGTAAATGTTTTCCATAGTACTAATAGGAGGCAAGGTGAAAAATCTAAGTTATCATGATTTATAGCCAGATGACTTCTTTAAAAAAATTTTACAGCACAGTGAGTGCCATAAAGATATTCCAAATTTCACTGGTAAAGTATTAGTTTAAAAATAAATATTTTAAATGCTTTGAATTATATACTTTATTATTTAAAATTAGATATTCATGTGAACGAAGTTTTACAGCCAAGGACCAAAATACAGACCTGGTCTGACTTCATACTGGTTTGGACCTCAATCCTGCAGTCTCCCTTACTGAGTTCATTCCTACAAGGCTCCATGGATTCAGAACACCCAGCTGGGCACTGAACTGGTACTTCTACAAAGCTGCAAGTGTGCATGGCACTTCACAGATAAACACAAAACAAGGCCCTAGGTTTCAAAAGCTCACAGACTAAATAGACTCATTGCTCCCTAAAATAATGAAAGGATTTTAATCTCTAACACAACCACATTATTTTATTGTTTCAAGTTTTATACTTAGAAAAGCATACATCTTTGTGAGTTGAATATATAGAAACCATCAACAGACAAAACCAGGCCCTTTATCTCTAAAAGCCCTCATAAATAAAGGAAGTTTTCAATTATGTATTTTGAAGAATTTCCAAAAGTGAAGTTGTTCAGCACAACCCTGCACAGAAATTTCATAAGACAGCTCAAACACTATATAAACCAGAATACGATTATCTAAACACAGATATTTCAGTATAATTCAGAGCAAGTCCTTCCAGCATTTTCTCTAGGATGAGCGAACAACTGAATAAAATTCAAGTGCTGACGCAAAGGTGCAAGCGTTTTACAAGCAGCAGCGGCAGTTTGTGTAAGCTAAGTTTGTGAGCAGTAACACCTGTGGGTTAAGCAAAACATCACTCAAGCTCAAAACCTGCAACGAGAACAGAACTGTGACAAAGGACGATCATCATAAGCAAAGTACCGCAGGTCTCCCAGTTCTGCATCCTACACTCACCCTCCTGTTTCAGTTGATCATTAAAAAGCACTTTTTTCTCACAAATCAAAATTTAAATTTTCAAGCTAAAACAAAGGCTGACAGCATCCCCAGGGAAGTGGGAAGAAAGCCTACAGAAAACAAAGTCTGCTCAGAATACACATTGCTCTGCCAGGCTCATGTGACCAGCTCTCAGGAATGCTGGCACTGCTCAAGTTATTCACTGGAAATAAGCAACAAACAAGAATCCCGGATAAACAAGGAAATAACATGGAGTGCAAAGCACTAATGCTGCTCCTCTGAAGTTATAACAGTAAATCTACACATTGTAAGAGAACACCAGTTCCAGCAAAAATTCAAAGAGCAGCAAGTCCGGCACTGAGCCATCACTCTCTAGCTTGGATGGGGTTCTAGAAAAAAAGTGCCCAGAAGTCCAGTAAAGTCATCTGCCCTTGCCAATCTAACCTCTGTGACTAAGAGAAGAAATTCCTAAGCATGAATACAAAACAGGATCAAAAGTATATCAAGTATACAAGAATATTTAAAGGTTACACACATCCCTCTTTCACAAAACCCCTTCCTGGATGCTTTTGCCTTGTACGAGCCTTTTTTATATTTTTAATTATTGCTTTTCATATTTTGTTAGGTCTTGTTTCCCATTCATATCTTGTAGACTCAGAGAGCACAATAGATTCTAAATTGAACTTCCTGACAGTAAGAACTAGAATTACAGAACAAGGGATGGAAAACTCAGAATGAGAATTTAATTTCATATGAACTTAAGTAAATATACTTCATTTGTTATCTAACCAGTTCGGCCCCCACATCAAACGATGGAGACAATTGCTGTTGAAGAATCATATAATAGTAACGGAAGAGAAATACAATGGAACTTTATTAAGTATATTCTTACTGACAATTTACTGTAGACTTAAATTAAATTTTGTTAGAAGATTTCCTTAAAGTACTTCCAATAAACTATTTTTATTAATTATGTTTAAAATGTCATAGTTAATTTGCTTTTGAGGAAAAAAATTATCTTGCCGTTTTGTAAAAATCGAACATTGAAATAAAGCATATGAAGAGGAAAAAAGTATGTAGGTACATAAAATGAAATAGTCTAATGACTGGTATACACAGAAGAAAAAAAATCAAATAATCACTGAAATGGATATTTAATTTTTTTCCTCCTTAATAAAGTAATAATAGCATCCATCTATATGCTTTTTACCTCTAGCATCCTGTTAAAAGCAAGGTGCTCATTGGGGCTGGGGAGAGACCTGAGACACCACAAGAGGGAAAAAAAGTTTTTAAAACAGTTTTCTCATCTGTAGTCACCAAGTTTTAAACATACCTAATGTTTTCCGTTACTCAGAAAAACAAGAATTCAGTGTACAATGAGAAGATTTGCCTCTCCCTGGGACCTGCATTCTGTTGGTCCATGGAAAACTGAATCACAACATCTCGAAGTGCACAAGTTTTAGGAAGGGCTTTACCAGCAATATGAAAGCTCTGAAGTTTTCAGTCCCAAGAGAGCAGTAACAATCTCTTCCCTCTGCAGCAGCACTGGGTAGGCAGAGAAGCCTATTTCACTGCAGCTCTCTTAATAAAATGGAACTCAGGCTTGGATACAGTTAAATCGGGAAGCAAACTGATCAGATAACTTTAAAACATGTAAACAGAAAACACGAAACAAACAGAAGTGAAGCAACGTGGGTTATCAGCAACCCAACGCCCCCTGCCACAAACCACCGTAACTCCCAGTCCAACAGTGCCCACTTAAATTTAACCCCAGTTATGATACAAAACAAACAAGGGCAGTTTTTAAAAGTATCAAGATCCTTTTCTTCTCCCTCCTATTCATACAGGGGAGGACACCATCAAAACATCAAGAAATTGGTTTTTAATCCCATTTCACACTACATGGTCTCTCCTCTTTTCCTTCTTCCTTGACATCCCTTTAGGTAAATAAGATCTTCTAATTCATTTCTGAAACTGCCAGCTCATGAACATAGAGAAAAATCTATTCCAAGTGCAAGCTTCCAGAGCAGCCTGCCACAGAGCTCATTCCCCTGCACCTGAAAGAGGCACACCTTGAACCACTGATGTTCAGCAGACAAAGCCATCGGAGAAGGACTTCACAAAGGAATTCTAAAAGTCCAAAGCGGTGGGAAAAAGAAAACAACAAAAACCCTGAAAACAAGCCTAATTTTTTTCCTTTTTTTTCCCATAAAAATCAGATAAGATTATCATTTTAAATGATGCCAAGGCCATAAACCCCTCTCTACTGCTTTATTTCGTGTTCTTACATGGCAAGAAAAAAAATCTGCTGAAACTGCTCAGCATCAGCCAAATTCAATAAACCAACACTATCTCTAACTGTAAATGCATCACTAAGATAAATGAATGCATAATTGAAGAGTACTAATCACTCCTTAATGAAATGCTGAAATCACCAAGAAAGAATACAGCCTTGGTGATTAAAGCTCAATTTTTTTAGGTGCTCAGAGCTAACAGAAATAGAAGGAGAGATTACAAATCATGCATTTAAAGTATTTTACAAAGATCATTACCACTTAGCAGAAAAACATGTTTTCCAGAATGTATTTAATTTTGAAAAACTGGCTGGATATTTTGCTGACCTATTACAAAATCACATTTGTCACCTATAGACTATGCCCAAGCATCCCATATTTCCATTATGACTTAATCACACAACTCTACTCTTACGACAACTTTTCATAAATGGCCTCTTGTAGCTGAGCTCACCTTGGCTGCTTTTACTGCATCTATACTGTACGATGCTCCTGACCCAGAAATGAATTTGTTCTTGCTAGAGAACACCAAACTCCACTTTAGCATCCTCTTAGCAGAAACAGATTTTTCATTCACAGAACTTATTTATTCTACTTCTGAACAAATAGTGCATAAAGGGGAACTGGGACAAAAGCATACCTGTTTCACATAAAGCTTCTAAATGGAATAACATCCCCAAAATGAGTGTATTTTGATGATTTCATTGTGTCATCCTGAAAATTTTCAGCATCCAGTAACAACAGTAAATACAGGTAAATACTCGAGATGCTACAAAATCGTTAGCTCTCTAACAGAAACTGAAACTATCATATACTACTAAAATAAGTATTGGACAGCTTCACCTCAAATATTCTTGTAACTATTTTGTTCCAACTGTTCTTACAGGAGCTCATAAGTTACTGCAAAAAAATTTAAAACAGTACACAAGCCTTGAAAGGATACTGTCAACTATTTTAAATTTCACATTAGTCATTTCTGGTCTTACCTAGGATTGACTCAATTATATGCAAGAACATAACAAAAAAATTCCATGAACTTGACATCACTTTCTGTTCTCTTCCCAGTTACACTCCACCATTTTCTTAATGGGACAAAAATAAATATCTTTACAATGCAAAGGAAAAAGAAACAAGGACAGTGACCAAAATAACTTCCATCCACTGCATCAATTTGACTGAAAGTCTTAAAAAAACCAGCATTCTTCTACATAGTAAGTTTCGGACTCACTGGTTTCTTGGTGCAGGGTAAGTAAAGAAACAGACAGCTAAATTTATCTTCACTTTGCTTTGTTTGGCTTTCAATTACAACAAAGAAAACATTAAATCCCACAAAAGCAGTGTTGGCTATTACTAGAATAATCAACTGTTTTATACTGTAAATAAAGTTTAAAAAAAAAACAAAAAACAAACAAACAAAAAAAAAAAAAAAAAAAAAAAAAAAAAAAGCACATTTAGGGACATACGATGAAAGAACTCCCAAACATCCGCCTCCACGTAATTTGTTAGTGAGCACAGTTCAGTAATGAAAACACATCTGAGACAAACTTTCTGTAAAGACTGAATTTTCAGTCCCTTGTTTTGGTTTTTGAGAGTTTTTTTAAACAGAATTTAGCTTCAGTTAAAAACTCTTTTGTTCCCTTAAGCAGAAAAGTACTTTCTCCACACTAAGTCTGGGACAGTTCAATTTAACCAAATACACTTTTCTTTTTGTATTTCCCTTAAAAGCACTATGCAGCACCACAGACAGGTGAATCTCTTCCCACAAGACACTCCAGTTCAACAACAATTTTAGACAGAAAAAGCCACCATTGCTGGATATGGGGATACACACTAGAGAGAGTAAAGGGAGAGCTGAACTACAAACACAGGGGCAAACACCACCAGCCACCACAACTTCATCACAGCACTTGAAATAATGGGAGAATCTCAGTTGTTAGTTAGGTGAAAAATCCACTCAGAGAAAAAAATACTCATGATGGTCCCTTCCCACAAGGTGAAAACCTATCACACAGCAAGCAAATCCAAAGAACAAAATTACTTCCTTAAAAAAATTTGTCAGGGGTGCCTGACTTGTAACTTGAATTTTTAGCCATACACAAGAATAAATATTAACAATCATTTCAACAGTTTTATTATTTGCTTTATTTATATATACATAAACAAACAGATATAATTTCCGTGTAAAAACCTGCTTTTCAGGCTTTAAGGAATATTTTAAATTAGGCATATTATCGTATTATTTGAAGCTATAATATAGCTAGACAGGGGCCAGTTTCAGTGTCAAATGCCCAAAGCTAGTCCCTTAGGTGAACAGCACTGCTGACAGTTGGTGACTTTTTGGTGATAAACCTTTTAATACTCTAAACTGAATACTCATCATTTCAGGGATCAGGGAAAGATTCTAGCGCTGAATGCTTTTAAGAATGACAATGTTTTGGGATTTCTTTAGTCTCCAAATGCAACCGAGATGCCTAAAATTAGGTACTATTCAAACCATTTTCCATATTCTCTGACGAAATGTGTCTTGGTCAGTTCTTTCAACGTCTTTAAAGGATTCTGCCCAAATCAGAGCACAAACTCAAAATGTTTTCTACTTCATGCACAGCTCATAATTTTTTCCATGTATCTTCAGAGTTAGGGGACAGTACAGTCCCAAAATTGTGTACATACAGAACTGCACAATAAAGCCAAATAACACAAAATACTTATCTGAATCTTTCCATCACACAGCAACACTGCTGCACACATGCATTCCAATTTTGCATGATGGGGCAATCTACCTCTACAAAGTTGTCTGTAATTCTTTTCATATCCACATTCACGCTTATGTTGAGTTCCTCCACAACCAGCACCACCACACTGGTGCTGTCCTTCAAGATGCTGAACGCCTCCAATAAGCACTGTGAGGGTTAACACCACCACTTGCTGATGGGTCCCAAGCCCTTTGAAAGGGATCATTCACAGAAACCTCCCCCAGCTCACATTTACTACTTCTTCTCTCCCGTCAGCAGGTGATTAACAAACAGGAGCTGCTGCTGCCACCACGCTCACCCGATGGCGACAGCCCAGAGCCAGCGGGGACCGAGCTGTGCCACACCGGTAACTTTGCACGTGCACTCTAAGCCACACTCTAAATCATTTCACACACTGGAATGTCAGCGTGGATAACCACTGCCAGAACACGACACAGAATCCCCCCAAGTCAACCACAGGTTCAGGTAATCATGACCTCTCTTTTTACAACACAAATGCATAATTTCCGCACCACTCTTTGATGAAGGGACCACAGACTTAAAAAGAGGAAACAATTACAGTCATTAGAATTTCACCCAAGCGTGAGATTTAATCTCAGGCCATGGTCTTGCCAATGGCTGTGGGGGTCTCAATGGAGACAAAATTCTCTGTGGGAGAAAAAAAATGCCTTGATGATGACATTAGTCAGCAAGAGAGACTGAGCTTTGTCTTCCATCCAACAGCACGGTCAAATACAAGGAAACCATTTTCCCTCCCCTCTTCTTGATCCTAAAAAAGAAAGCTACAATTTTGTTTTTCTCTCTGAAATGCAGTTTTTGCATACTTTGGAAAACTTTCTTCCCCGAAGTAATACTGCTGGAAGGCTAATTTTTAATATAAGCAAAGTAGATTTAAGCACGAATAGACATCTATGACAAAAAAAAACATTTCCCATGCCTATCCTTATTAATATGACAGGATAGTTCTATCAACTACTCTCAAACACTTCTATAGCTTTTCTTTACCCAACAGGTTCTTAAAGACCACTTCAAATTTTCCATATACAGGAGAATCATATCTAAAGTATGTACACCTGCTCTACACTGCATTTAATGGAAAAAAAACAGGTAAAACTTGGCTGAAAAAAACTAAGGCAAAGGTTAACAATTAAAAAGCGCTCCTGAGATCCAAGAATACCAGCTGCTCTCATATGCCAATCATACACTGCATCCCAAATAAGACAGAAAACAAAGGAAAATGTAAGCACAAAAGACAAGAAAGTGCTACAGGCAACTGTATTAAGTTCATTTTCCAGTACTGCAGAAAAGAACGGGTCTGCAGTGGACAAGAGTCATCATCATCCTTCCATAACAGGAAGTAAAAAAGGAGTTTCTCAACAAAACCATAAGCCCAAACGAATCATCTCTTCTCTAGAGCCTGAGGTGACGGAGCCTGAATTCTTACCCAGATCAACTTCTATAAATCTCAAAATTCAAACCTCAATTTTTATTCCCCCTTATCATCCTTTACCTCCATGATGCTCCTGAATACAATTTACTCATTTTTATTTAAGCTACCCTCTCTATTCCACTTTTCCTGTCCTTCTACTATTCATCAGTTCCCTCTGCTGTTACATTAAACATATATATGTGTATTTATTTATTATTGTTTGTCTGGTCCCTAGCACTGGTAATGCTGATAATTACAATCTAATGTAGGATTAATCATCTTAAATTTGAAACTGAGATTGTAATTCAGTTTGGAAACCAACACTAACCATTTCATGTTCACTTGAAGAGATTAGATAAACTGTGCAAGAACATTTTGGTAAAATAATTGATAAGGAGATGGGAAATAAGAATTATTGGTATTTACTTAGCCTGCAACACTTTCTGGAAGCAAATAGTTTAAAGGAAGCACTTCAGAGCAGCTACTTAATCTGAATTTTACAGATAGCACACGGAATATTTTCTCACAGAATGCACAGTATCTCTGCAATCCCAGCTATCGTATGAGCTGTTCAAGCCTCTTTGCTCTGTAGCTCCCATTCAGTTTTACCCCATTATGAGCTGTGACCCACGAAACACAACATGTTCAAGAATCCAGCTGGAAATTACCACTGCAGAACATCTCTCCTTGCTCTTCAGCTTGCCAGGCCAACCTTAGGGTTCCCAGACAGAAAACGAGTCACTGCCACAAGCAAAAACAACTTTTTATTTCACTTAACGGACTTTAGCAATGACAGTGTGCAGGTTGGGTTTGCTCACCTGCTTTACAATTATAACCTCGATTTTTCCATCTGCATTTTGTTTTTCTAGAAATTTTCAGCAATAGTACTTTACAACAGCCACACAAGAATATGTATTATTATTTCCAGTACAAAAAACCAAACAAATATATTAAGGAAATTCAGTTCATGGCTTCATCAAGCTAACTAGTTATTAAAAATGGGTTTATACATAAGCAACATATCATTCAGCTTATATCTAGCATCTACTAATTGAAGACAACTTCTAAATCAAGACGCAGAACAAATACAGTAGAACCTTATAAGGCTGGTTTGTCGATTACCAGACCACTGAATTGCTAAATTGGACTATTTAGCAAGCAAGCATATCCATCATCAGTAAAAATGCTGCTTTGAAAAATGTGCTTTAAATTTATTTTGACAAGGGTAATTTTAACTATAAACATGCTTCATATTTTACAGTAAGTTGTTCTAGATTTTATGCAGTTATTTATAATACTTCACTACATTAGCTGATACTTTAAAATATCTAAAAATTGATTAACAAAGATTCCCCACTCCTCTAAACAGCTTACAAAATAATTTAAAGAATAAACATGAAGCAAAAGTGAAATGAAAAGTGGTTATTTGAAGAATTCTTGTACACAGTATGCTGGAACAAAAATTCTGTTTTTAAACCAATAAGAAAAATTATCAAACAGACTTGAACAGCACCATTACAGTGCTTGGTGATTTTCATAAGAAGCTGTCATGATTTTGTGTCAAATAAAGTGCCACATAGCCAATTTTGTTGTATACAAGCAAACAAACACAGCCACTCAGAAGCTTTGTAGAAAAATTGTCAAATAATAACAAGGGACAATTTAACATTCAAACAAGCTTCAATAAAACCACTTCTGGTTTTACACTTAAAGATCTACAATCTACACTTAAAGATTGAAAATTCCATTACGAATCACAACTTCCAAACAAAAAATGCACAGTTATTTTTATTTTTTAAACCAAACACAGAAACCAGTACATTTTTGACAGGATTCTAAGAAGCAGCAGAAGACAATGTGATTATTCACTATAACTTTTGATATCAGGAGACAATGGGTCCCTTGCTCCTTGTAAACTTTCTGACCCATAAAATGAACAGCAGACTCCTCCTACTTTGGTCTCTAATATTACCTAAGAGTTAATGTGTAAGTCTAGGAAGTTGTTGAACATGTGGAACTTTTAACAGGGAGATCAGCTTCATGTCAGTATTGCAAAAAAATGGCATAGAACAGAAATAATAGCAGCAGTCCCACTGTCACATCACTCACAAAACCCATAGAAATGAGAAGCAATGCAATACATAGAAAGTTAGAACCATTAAAGTTATTATATAAGCAGATAAAAATTCCACAAGACCCCTATTTTAAAGTACCCTGGTACCAAGTTTCATTCTACCCAATCTCACACAACAAATCCTATTTCACACAGAAGTGGTTCAAAGCAGATTTAGTACAACTAGCTTGCTTTTGCCCAGTTATTAAAAGACATGGGTAAATGTGGAAGTAAATAAAAGAATTGTGCACACTAAATTCCATGGTTCCCACATAAACCAGTTGTTTTTTCTCACCTGTTACCTGTGTCTCATGCTACTTTTAAGACAACATCCCATACGTTTTTATTGCTTAAGGTATAAAAAGCACTACCCAAATTATAGATGAAATAAGACTAACCTTCTTTAAAACATCAGAGGATGTTTTCTTTAAGAACGAGAAAATTAACCCAGAGTTGTGTTCCAAATCTTCTGCTTAATTCTGTTTCAATTCACAGTGAGGTCACTCCCCCCACGCTGACCTGTTACCCCGAGTACTTATCCGTAAGATCCTACACTGCAAGCAAACACTGCCCTCTTGTGCACTGCAACGTCCAGGAGATAAAGTTCCACTTCGGAGGTTGTGGAGACCATGCAACAAACATTTTATACTGGTTGCCTTTCTTCATGCATAGCCTCTTAATTTAAAAAAAAAGGGCTTTCATTTGAAAGTGTCAATAAAAACACACCTTTGTGTTGTCAGGCAAGTATCTGGCACCAGCCAAATTACAGTGATTAAAAAAAAAAGACACTGTTTCAGTTTCATTTACGGAAATAACGTTTATGTGAAATTTTAATACAAAGCAGTGTCAGCAATTCACAAGCCCCGTGAACCCAAAGAGTCTAATAGGTTTTAGAAAGCATTCCCACTAGTGCTAGCTGAAGTCTCTTGACCCGTGAGTACTTCCACAACATCAACCACTACATCAAGATCTGTGGATTGGAATTACACTACACAAGAGTTGTATGTTAACTTTTTTATTCCACCTGAACAGGGTTCATTATTATGTTACTCTCACTTCAAGCTGGCAGCCAAAGATCTCAAGACTCTCCAGCGACTTCTCTCAGACCAGAATATCCACTAAACACAAGGCACTCTTTCCTCCAGAGGTTTCCCTTCATTCAACATCTGCACTCAACAGCACATCATCCACAAATACAGCTACAGCTATAAAACTCTACTTGCTCACTCACCTAGAGCAGAAAAAACCAAGAATGTCACAGCTTCACAAAGGTATCAACAAACAAAAGCTCACATCGACACAAGTGTGTTTTCATTGCAGTAATGCAAAGGTAACCCCAAGTTTACAAATCCTCTTAAAAGCTTACAACAAACTCAGTAAAACAACTAATCTGTGATAAAAGGTGGGGGGTTTTGTGATATGTTAATCTTACAAATAATCTGCGTCTCACTGAATTTGAATGCTGGTAGCAAGACCACATTTCCCTTGATCTCCCAAGCCTGTTTTCATTGTACTCATTTGCATCAGCAAGACATGCTTTTGCTATGCTCATTTCCCCCTCCCCAAGCTCTACTGCAAGTTCAAAAGTCTCGGCCCCTCCAATGTATCAGGTATGAATTAATACCCTTCCTTAGCCGAACACAGCAACAAAGTGGAAACAGACACTTGCAAGGCAGTTTTCTTTGAAAGGAACTGGAGGGACAAATGGTGACAATGAAGCTCTAGTTATAAAGTAAAAAGGTCAAAGGTTCAGACAGGCATAAGGATTACAAAACTACAAGTTTTTCTGAGTTCCCCCCAGCCCAGGTTTAGACAACCAGGGTCAAGCAGTAGCTTTCCAATTAAAACCCTATAAGGATACTCTGTCCTTTGAACTTCATAGGGAAAAAAAAAAAAAAAAGACAATTTTATGATTTAGAAGTTCTTTTGAGGACTCATCTTGAAATCAAACAGATAAAGGGCATCTGAAAACAGCTCACCTAAAGCAAACACTCAGTATCCCTCGGCTGCCTGTGTGGGGGAAGCTGGGATGAGGTAATCATGTTCTCCTGTATTAGTGGGCTGACCCTTTGTAGGGCATGAAATTAACCATCAGCAAGGAAAAAATCTGCTACTGCTTAAACTACTTTGCTACGCAAAGTGGTCTTAAAATGAAATATGGGGATTGAATTTCTTCTGGCAGATTAACTTGTCTAACCTCTCTGCAGGCATCCCTTCCTGCTGAACTCATTTGAGAAACTATTCCAGACCCTACTGGGTGCACAGGTCTGTGACAAACAAATGTAAAAGCAACTCTTATTTTATTTCAATGACATTAACATCAGCTTTGTGGAAGATCAGGAGCTGAACATTAACAAACGAACAGAAGCTTAAAAAACCCCATAGTGCTGTGACAGAAACTACCCCATCTCAGTGTGGAATTTTACCAAAAATACCACCCTAAATCTCTACAGCAATAGAAGAATGCAGTAATGACAAAAGTATCAGTCCTGCATCTTGCAGTCATTCCTTCAGTGCACAAACCAAGTGTAAGGCTGATGTGGGTGCTTCGTACTGCTTGGGACAAGCTAAGAATTGGTTCAGTTACCCAGGCTTGCTTGCTCTGCTTAGCAAGTCAGACATAAATGGCTGTAAATACTGGTTTTGTTGCATTGCTTGAGACAAGATCCTGTTAAAGCACAGGAAAAGTCTGAAATTTTATTTTAAAATAAAGAGTTCTGTTCTTATTGTTTGAAAGAGTAAGACAAAAAGAAATACATAGCACAGTCCAAGCCATACAGCTACCCACTAAATTAATGCCTTTCTGCCACAGACACACAAGAGCCTTAAAAGAATATAAACCAGTATGGTTTAAATACAAGTGAAAGGCATGATGTAGTACACCAAGTGACTGTTATTTATTCCATTCCAACCTTGACTATCACCTTCCAGCTAAAACTTAAACAAAACATCTTGGGTGAAACTGTCTGCAACATTTCCAATTCCCAGCATGCAGGTAAAGAAAAAAAAAGCCAACCCAAAACAAAACACTTTTGATTGAACATTTGATATGTTTTGTTTTCAAGGACAAGCTTCGCAGGAAAAATGTAACCACACAGAATGAAATACGACTTCCATTTTTCATTCCATTTGGTTACTGCTCAAATATTCTGCATTCATTTAATCCTATGGTATTGTGTCTGAACAAGCATCTTGTGAGTGACTGTGAGAAGTATTCACAAGGTCAAGCACGACCTGGCACAGCATGACAAAAATGCAATACTAGATTCTGACATGAAAAAATCCACTTCAGGAATTAGCTACATACAGAAATATGTTAAAGAGTGGTACATAGTAACATTTAATCTGTGAGCAGATTTATCAGCTATGTACAAAGGAATTAACCCTTGGCGCAATCTGGGAGCACAGAACAGATGACAGTTACAAGAGAGATAACCTGGGACACCACTGGTGAAAATGGCACTCTAGAAGAGAAGAGCCAGAAAGTGACTCCTCAGAAGGAAACCCTTGAGCTCCTCATCTCATGGGAGACCCGAGGGAACAATGCTGGTGCTACCCAGCCACAGCAGACAGTGCTTCCATGAGATGGGATCACTCAAGGGAAAGACAACTAGTTTATACCACCTTCAGTGAAAAAAAGAAAGCTTCAAACAATAAGAAGATACAATAACATTTTCACAGCTGTAGCTTCTCCTGCAACCCTGCATGCACCTGACTAACACAGAGGTTTGAAGCAGCCCTCTCATCTCTGTTGCCATTCCACCTTCCAAACCTTCACATCTAGCTCCCTTGCCCACAGGCATCCTACCTCTAGTTTTTCTACAGATTAACTTCCACCTATAGCTACCCCCAGGATTTGAATTCAGAACAATGATATTTTAAAGAGGTATGGGAAATAGGAGGTGCAGAATAAACACAGGAAGATAAAGCACTTCACACTTATGTCTTATTTAAAAACTATATACAGAGAAAACATGTAGTAACAGGGAAATCACAGATTCCATCAAAAAGAAAAGAGTAGTGGCATTCCTCATTGCAGAGAAAATGTTTGGAATGGTGAACCCTTAACACTTAGTGACAAGGAAGTAGAAGAAAATAACCTAAATTTTTCAAGTATCATTATCTGGGAGGACTCACTTTCCATTCCTGAAGTGGTGAAAAAGTTGGCATTATTGAAACACACATGAACACTAAAGAATGTATCCTGTTACACAAGACATGCTACACTTCAGTTTGAGTTTCACCAAATCACACCAAACCTGTAAGCACTTAAATAGTCCCACAGGCACAGATCAGGTTTTATCATCAAGGTTTCACCTTTCCAACCTGGTAGTAAAAAACAAAAAAAAGCATCCACTATCAAGATACATCTATGTTATCAAGCAGAAAACTGAATTTCCTAATTCTTTAAACTATTAACACAATACTGCATTTTCTCTTTCTACAACCCTTTCTTAACACACAGAACTGCAGTTAAGTCACAGTAACCAACTGTTTTCAGTAAGATCCATAACCCGGTATAACTGGAACTAAGCGAGTTTGATGTGCTTATGTGTCTGAACTACAAACTGTAAAGAATAATTTCTGCTGGGAAGAAAACTCTGCCATGTCATCCCACCCAGTCCATGGCCTTCTCCCCACACAGCCTATCAATAAGCAAATCTGAATAATTTATTCAGCTGATGTGGACAGCTGTGCCTACATACTTTGAAGATCTTAATAAAAATAACAGAAAGCAACGAGAAGTCTGTCTATCAAACATCCACCCCAAATAAATGTTAAAGTTATTGAAAAATAAAACTGGTTAAAGATGATTTCTAAGTTTTCCCATGTCCCCTTCATGAGAAGGTTTACACCACTCAGATTAGCTGCCTCTGGCAGAAAGGAATGTCTGACTGCAAGTGGTTCTTCAGTACATCCAAGAAATACTTGCCAAAGTAAACTTTGCTCTTTAGAAGATAATCAGGTGCTTACAATTACTAAAAATGATAAGGGATTGTCAAGTACAAGAGATGACTACAAGACCACAGGTTTCCGGAATTAAGCACACAGCCACTCCTCCCTTGCAGCTGTGGAGCACACATTGGTGATACAGAGCATTTTACTGCTGGTGAAAGCGACAGGTAAGTAAATATTTATTATCCTACCCACAAGAAGCGCAAACAATACAATGCAGTTACCGCTAACGCAACTTACAAATAATAGAACTGTTCAAAAGGGGGTTAAATTCACACATCGTGAAAAGTAACTCAGCCTGAACCTCGGCCTAGCTGAGAAGAAACATTGTCCTACAAAACTACCACCAAGTTGTCACTAAAGAGACACTGGCAGAGAAGACACAGAGGAACTGAACTTGCAGGCTGATCCCCGCAGTTGCATCAACCTGTGACTCCATCACATCCTTCGTCAAGCAGCAACCACCTCTTAACACTTTTTAGAAGAAATGGAAGGGGGAGATAGAACAAGGTGAAATAATTTAAAATGAGTCCCAATGCAAACCAGATTAACCTTCCGGTATCACCTACGAAAACTAAAATGTAGAGTTACCAAAATCCACAAAATTACTTTTAAGCCTAAAATTATCATGTTAGAACTCCCTGGTCCTCCAAGACAACATGGGCATGTCCAGCAACTATATCACAGCTCTCAACTACAGGCAACATCAAACTCCGACACCTTCAACAGGCTAGAAAGTAGAAATTTATAGGGCCATTCGATGCCATTAATAGGGCCTCCATACAAAATAAATAAAACTCTTTTTTTTTTTTTTCAGTAAGTGTAAGAAACCTGAGCACACCTGACCATCCAAACAGCACCTCAACAACTCACATGTACAAAGTGCTTTTCTACAAGCACTGGTACTTTATTTGAAGAGCAACTACGAGAAAGGGTAGCGAAGTCATACGGTCCGTGAAAAACCTGACGGCCCCCCCAGTCCCCTCAGTTGGGCACAGCCGGAGATCCCGGCTCCCAGCGGCCCCGCTCCCACCACGGACACGGGCGGGCGCAGCCCCGCGGGGCGCGGACCCCAACGAGGGTTCGGGGCCCCCCGGGAGGCGCGACAGCCACCGGGGCGGGCCGGGGCGGCCACCCCCGCGCCCCCCTTACCGCCGATGATGGTGCGGATGAGGGAGGCGTGCCCCGGGCAGTCGACCAGCGTGAACTGCAGCTCGCCGGGCCCCGGGCCCAGCTGCGGCGGCAGCGCGGTGCGCAGGCAAGAGAAGCCCAGGTCCAGCGTGATGCCCCGCGCGCGGCTCTGCGGCGCCCGGTCGAAGGCGGCGGTGGAGCCGGTGGTGCTGAGCGCCCGCGCCAGCGCCGTCTTCCCGCTGTCGATATGGCCCAGCACTCCCACATTCACGTTCAGGACGCGGGCGGCCATGGCGGCGCTGCGCCCGCCCGGTCCGTCCCCACAGCGCCCCTGCGGCAACGCGGGCCCCGCCGCCGCCGTTCCGCCCGCACGGTGACCCGGCAGGGCAAGGGCTGGGCAGAGCCCGCGCTGGGCTGCTCGGTACCGCGCGGTTCGTCCGCTCCACTCCGCGGCTGGGCACGAGAACCACCGGCCTGGCAAACGCCCCAGCTCACCTCTCTGCCCCCGCGGCCCTGCCAGGCACCCCCTGCAAGGACAGGCAGTTTCAGCAGGTTACTTTGATGGCCACATGCCCAACAGCTGGGCCCTCTCCCCGGTGTGTGCCCGGCTTGAGGGAGGGCTGGGAGCCAGCAGCCCTGGGAAGGCGTACTGTAATTGCCCTGAGCATCCGCACCTTCGCTCTCATCTCGCCCACGCTAATTAGACTTTGCAGGGCTGCTTAAACCCGGTCACTGTCACATCACCCCTTCCATTCTGCCCCCAAGCACACCCTGGTGCTGCTGGAACCGTGGTGACCAGGTTTGATTTCAAAGTTGCATGGACATTTGCAAACCCACGTGAAAAAGCAGGTCATTTACTCTCCATACACTTAATAAATTCTAGGCTTGCATAATTCATTTTCCTGTAAAAGCATATTTAAGTTAGGTAAGATGCTGCTTTAAAAATCATATCCTTAATGGATTAAGAATCCAAGTTTTTTAGCAGTGATGAACAGCTCTCCTGGAAACCACCGCTACCACCACCAAAACGGACAACAACAGGTAGATGAACATTGAAGAGGCCTGAGGGTATTTCAGAGGCTAAGGGCAGGATCACTGATTTAAGTCACTTGGCTTTACTGATAACCCAGGGAGCACAGGGGGCCAAATGCACCACAGGACAAAGCTTAACACGTGTGCTCAGCATTTCAACAGTGACTAAGGAGCCCAAAGTACCTCTTCAAATGATAACAGCTCTTTACAAACCAAGAAACCAAGACTGTGTCATGTACTTCCCACAGGTGTCAAAGCAGACTAGACTTGTTCTATATTCTACTTTTTTTTTCTTTGAGAGCAGTGTTGTTGCTCTTCTGCTCACTCTGTGCAGTAATACGTATTGCTCATAGTAATCACATTCACATCTGAATAACTAATAAATGAGCCAGAAGTGTAAAATGACTTGCCTAAGGCTACTGTCAACATCATGGATTTGGTTTTTAGGCTTTGACTCCAAACTCCAGGCTTTTTCTTACAAAGAAAGCTGCTTTATATAGCAACACTTTCAATATAAAAGAGTTTGGTTTAAAGTTGGATACAAATTACTCCTCCTTTCCAAACACATGGAAGTCAAGATGATTCAGTGAAAAGGAGGGTGGAAAAATTGCATTTCTTCCTAGCACTCAGTGCTATTTGAGAGACAACTGTCTCCCTAAAAGAAAGATGTGAACTCACAAGGAATACTGAGCTAGCCTGGCTAATCAGCTTCTTGAGCAGAATCAGCCTGATGGAAGCTCTGTCATGGGAGCCAAATTAAGCATAATGTCACTTTTCAGACCAAGTTCCCAGGCTTTGAATAGTTTCCTGTTAAATCATAAGGCTCACATACACTTCCTTGTGCTGAATCTGTTACATCAATATGCACTTGCAAAGGGAAGGGAAAGTTTACATCAATTCCCACAAGGCCCTAAACAGTTAGAATCCACACAGATATCCCTGTATCATATTACCTACCCTTTAATTCTTTTCTTTTAGCATTAGTAGATGAGTTCAGAAGGAAGAGGTGGGAAAAGGTCTGATTCTCAGACAGAAAAGGTTTTATTCAGAGGTCCTCCCAAGTCTTCTAAAATAACAGCTGTTTTCAACAAGCCTTGACAAAGCAGAAAGGTCTAAAAGTTTCTACAGCTCTTGAGAAAACTGGCAGGTCCCATTTCAATGCTCACAGTGTAAGAGGCCACAGCAGAGCTCAGGTGAGATCTATTTTGGTCTGCCAGCTTAACAAAGAGGTGCATTTTGCTCAGCCAGAATTTAGAGGGACACTGGACAGAACTTATGGGATGAAAAAAGGATAATTCTTCTTGTTAAGGATAGCTAAGGAAGGAGGATAAAAATCTGCAGGAAAATGGATTTACTTCCACTCTTCACATAACAATGGTGGCCCTTCTTTTACTCCTGAGTGACCTGCAAGGAGGAAGAGTATCAGGTAGAAATGAGGGTTTGGTTTTCTCCCTTTAGACAATGAAAAGATTTGCAACTCTCTAGATAGGGAAGCAACTGTTCTTATGTAGAGGGAAGGAAAAAAACCCAATGCCTAAAGCTTTGTTGTTACCACTCAGAACATGCCTCTGTCTCCAGGATTTTAGAGCCTGTGGATCTGATTTTGCCTCGTATCACTTGAGGAAATATTAGGGTACACATAGTACCTGTGAAATGAATGACTTAAATCACCAATATCAAGAAGAAATCTGATAAATACAGACATAAGCACTTTTATTCCGCATTTAGAAAGGTCCTTTCTGTTAGCTTACAAAGTTTTAGAATTAATTACAAATTTGAAAATTAAGATGTGGCGTTTGGTAAGACACATCACTCCTATTGCTTTGAAGAGTAGGAAAAAAATCAGCTTCTTTTCCAGGGAACAAGATACAACCACTACCACCACCACCCCCTACCCCCCCACAAAGGTGTTGGTATTACTAAGAGGGAGAGGGGAACCTGGCAAAATGAAAGAATCCCAACTTTTCCAGATTTTTCTATAGCTCTAACAAAATTTGTAGCATTTAGCTATTTTCCTTGTTTTCCCCTAAATACACCATTCCCCTTCCCAGTTGTTCTCTCCTATATGGAATTTCTTCCTTAAAACATGTTCACTTTAATTGCTAAAGTTTATGGACTCAGGGGAGAAAGGGCAGGAAGTCAGACTTTTGGGATAGGGTAAAAATGTAAAGGTCATTCACACACTCACACACACGTACTCTCTCTCACTCCAAAAATAATACACTATTTGACAGTTTCAGGATTCAGCATGTCCCACTGAAATTTGAAAGCTTATGTGAAACTAGGCCACGTCCTGTAACCTCAAACATTTAGTCTAGGAAAACAGCTCTCAAGTCTCCAGCTCCCACATCGGGTATCGCATGACGTCTGTGCCAAATAGGAGACCTCAAACCAGGGGGCAAAAGAAACGTTGGTAAAATGAGTTGATTAAACCTGGGGAATAACAGTTCAGACTGTTAGTGACAGGTATTCTTTTTTCTGGTTAGCTGGCTAGTGAAATATTAAATTATACTCAAAGCATCCATAGAATGAGCTGGGCAGAATGGTCGCACAACCTACTTACGTTCCATCTGGTAGCCTGGACAAAGGAGAAAGAAGACTTATGCTTTGCAATTGCATTATTTTATCCTCCCCCTCTAATATGTTAACTATTCAAAAAACAAAAAAAATCATGTAAAAGTTGAGATTTGATATTTCCTTGTGCTGATGCACCACAACACAAGACACCAGCTATAAAAGATGATTTACACTATTGAAGTTCAGTTCTAAACTTCCCAGTAGTTCCACTTGTACTCCGCTCTTCCTGGGGAATAAACAATTAATCCTGTGTGGTCTAAAGGATTATTGTTTATTTTCCCTCATCTGAATGTCCTCTTTTGCCCCTCTCTAACTGCAACTACAGGACAACACTCAAAGAACAAATGGAATGAGTGAAACAATCAATACAATGAGCAATGCCAAACCTGGCACAGTTATGTAATATTTGTGAGCAAAAAAGAGGGAGAAGCCAGCCTCACATGTATCCAGCAAACTGTTTTTTACTTGTTCTTATTTCTACTGAGGTATCCTCTTCTACTACAAATATAAACCCAAATAATTTTATTCACGTTTTCTACAGGTCAATATTAAAATTGTACCTTCATTGTGGCAGCAGATTTTATTTACTGAACAGCAATGGTCACTAGCAGACAGAAGCTTTAGGCTCTAAATTCTGGGTTTGAGACATCTTACTGCTGTAGACAAACAATTAACACTCTGTTTGTTATCCATTTTAAGCAGAAAAAATCCCAAATTAGTATTTCTAAAGTTAAAGAACTTTCTGTAGCATATCTGATTTTTATAGACATAGAATATTTCTATCCTCCCTCCAAGTTACAGTGAAGATTAACAGCAATTCTCTATTCCTACCATTTACATTCCTGTATATTGAATTTCACCAAAAATAAATAAGCAAATATTATTAAATAGACTTTGAAATGCCATAATCTCAAAAAGAGGTCTTGCTGCAACATCAAACAAGATAACATGGACCACATGGATAGGTTTCAGTCTAAGTTAACAAATTATTGTGTATTTCACCCTTTTGAAAAGGAGGGTCATACCTAGCCTGAACCCCTTGATAGCAACATCACTGCCTTCAGAGCTCCTACCAGACTTGCTAATTATTCTTCCAGAACTGGCAGAAACTTGAACTCTGACCAGACTTACCCACAGCACTTGCGGCAATTTAATGCACTGGAGAAATCAAAGTTGTATATTTGCTCTTCTACAAAGGAAAAAGTCTGCAGCTCAGTACCTATTAGGGATTTGTGTTCTGTGGCTAATATGACCCTGAGAGGATGTACAGAGTCTAATGGCATACACACTTTTCTAATTATTTAAAGAATAGCTCATATTTGTTAGTCAGAAATTCTTAGCTGAACAGTTGTATAGCAGGATACCCTTACAAAGGTGTTGAACCACACATGTGTGCAATTATATTGTAATTACAATTTTAAACTAGAGTATGTAAATATAAACTGACAGAACAATTAAAAAGAAAGCAACAAATAGCAAAGTCTTTTCTTTGCCAAATGACATTTATAACAAAACTAAAGGAAGCTCTTGAACAAAGAGGGAACGAATAGCATGTATATGGTTCACTGGGCTTTTGCAAACTGAACCATAACTCCCATCCTCCCTAAAACTGCTCTCCGAGCTTGTGCTGCCACAGGACTGCTTTTGCAATTCCCCCGGCAATGCACAAGAAAGCCAAGATGGCACCAGGCATCAGTCCTGCCTCATACCACATTAATCCACTGGCTTTAAACATTGCAGACACAACCACGGTTTTATAATCACAGACAACTCCACATATCCATGGGAAGAGTCCCCCGTCCTTTTTGTGGAAGAGATCACAATATCTACAAACAAGGAGAACTCACTGGAAATGCAGGTTCCCCAGATCCCATCTAAAATTTCACTGGGAGCAATCTCCATATTAAGCTTTTAAACCCTTCACAGAAGGTGCAGCAGAATTACCACCAAACCACAGTTAGGAGCTGAACAGCCTAAAAGCTGTAGCACCACAGACCTCACCAAACATGGATGTTTCTGCGAAGCCATGAAACGACCTGCTGAGCAGCTGGAGTGTTTTCACCCATTTCAATTGCTCAAAGCTCATAAGGAATACGTGCTGTAAGTGCAGCACATATCAAGGCCTGAAATGCTTACAGGAAGGCTTTCGAGATGTGGAATAGACTTATTCTGAATGTAAAAACTAGTGAGCAACCCCGAGCAGGTAAGGGACCACCCTTACTTTCCTTGTCAGAGGAGTTAGACTAGATGATCTCCAGTGGTTCCTTCCAACCTTAACAATTCTATGAATCTTTTACAAAGTTTCAGAAAGCACTCTTGGAAAGCCTCAGCTTATTTTTGTGAGCTAAAGCCAGCCGAGGTTTTGATAAGACTCACGGTTCCTGGCGCACTGTCAGCGGCTATGGGCGGGCAAGCGACAAGACAGGGAGAGGGGCAGCAGCCCCACACCGAGCCAGGGACACCCGGGGCTCCCCCAGCCCCAGCAGCGGGGAGAAACGCTGGCTCCAACGCCAAATCGGATTCTAGGAAGGCAGAAAATGCTTATGGTGCTGTAGGGCCAAGAAACCTGCCAGCAAGAACGAGCTGGTTCCCCCTCCAGGAGAGCTCCGCTCGCCTCTCCCCAAACCGCCCCTGCCGATTCAGAACCACTTCGGTTAGAAAAGACCTCCGAGAACACAGAGTCCAGCCCATGACAGACCACCACCTTCTGACCCACAACCTGGCACCGAGTGCCACGTCCAGTGTTTCCCTGAGCACCTCCAGGGACTCCGCGACCTCCCCCCTTCCCGGCCCGACTCCTCCATAGCGCCCGCACCCACCCGGACCCTCCGCGCGCGCAGCACGCGGAAACGGGCGGGCGGACACCAAAAACCTGCGCCCCTGCGCGTGACGGGCAGGCCCCGCGGCCAATGAGCGCCGAGAGCGCCGTCACGGGGGCCAATGGCGGGGCGGGGGCGGGGCGCATCGGGCGCGCGCCGGGAGCCCCGGTAACGCGCGGGCCGCGTGCGAGGAGCGCGGGGCGGCCGCGCCGGAGCTGCCCCTGCCCTGCCCCTGCCCCGCCATGAAGATCGAGGAGGTGAAGAGCACCTCGAAGACCCAGCGCATCGCCGCCCACAGCCATGTCAAGGGGCTGGGGCTGGACGAGAGCGGCGCCGCCAAGCCGGCGGGGGCCGGGCTCGTGGGGCAGGAGAATGCGCGGGAGGTGAGCGCGGGGCCGGGCCGGGCCGGGGCGTGTGACAAGTCCCGAGAGCGAGTGAGAGTCGTGCCTGGGCTCCCTCAGGTCGCTGCTGCGGTGTGAGATGCGATGGCGGCGATGGGGGCTGTACTTACTCCGCTTCGCGCAAGGACGGTGGCGGTCTCCCGGGGGTCGGGCGTAGAAATTGGGGTGTTACAGGCAACGGAACCAACCCAAAGTCAAACATTTGATGCAGGTAGGGATTGGAGCATCCGTTTCAATGCCGTGCCCGGATAAAGCCATCAGAGAATCGCAGAATGGTTTGGGTTGGAAGGGATCTTAAAGATCATCTCGTTCCAAGCCCCCTGCCGTGGGCAGGGACACCTTCCGCCGGACCAGGTTGCTCCGAGCTCCGTCCAGCCTGGCCGTCAAAGAGGATCTGTAGATGATCTGCGGCTCAGGCAGCGAAGATTAATTTCCTGCTTTACTTTCAAACCTTTCTCTGCGTGTGGGACTGCGGGAGAGAAAAGGAGTCAGAGCTCACAGATTGAGTTATCTTGTCTGTGATTTTTAATGTCTGTGTCAGATAAAATAGTTGTAGAAATTACGTTTTTCTGATGTTGTTTTTCTTTTTGTGTGCATGAAACTGAAGTCCTTACTTTTTGTAAAACCTGTTATTTCTAACCTCTTTAAGTAGTGTTGGAACAAAAGATACTATAGGAATACTTGTGTTAACAGTGTAAATACTTACTTAACTTATAGGCATGTGGTGTTATAGTGGAGCTAATCAAAAGCAAAAAAATGGCTGGCAGAGCCGTGCTGTTGGCAGGACCTCCTGGAACTGGCAAGGTATTATTTTTCTATTTTGTTATGAAATAAAGTATTTGCAAATCTATTTTAATTTGTTGTCAAAACCGTTTTAGGGTAGTGGTTACAAAATGTTTTTAACTACCAGATTTTCTTTTATAGTTTCCTACTTTATATTTTAACTTTTGCCGTGTCATTGACACTGGCAGTACCCAGTGGTGTGTTCAGCATCTTTAATGTGAAACCACCTCTTGTAGGTTACTAAATACATAGGTAACACAAGCTCTGAAAAAGTTTTAGAAGGTACTTTTATATTAAAAGCCAGAATAGTTTTTGTTTGGTTTACTTTTTCCCCCATGCTATTTAAGGCTTTTTGCATCTGTATCAGATGTCGAGTTCAAATGCCCAGTATTGTGTCTTTAAGCGTTTTTAAAGCCCTGGGCCAAAGTCACCTGTGTTGGAGGAGGGTTGTTATATGTGAGAAATACGTGTCAGACAGAATTGTCTTACCATTAAATTGGTAGTTGATATATAGAAGGTGATATAATGAGGAAAGTTAACTTTATGCAAAAAGAATCCTTTCTTAATTCTCTTCAAAATTAATGTCTGGGTTTTGTATGTGGTTTGTTTTTTTTCCTTTTAAAGACTGCTTTGGCTTTAGCTATTGCTCAGGAACTGGGAAGCAAAGTTCCCTTTTGTCCTATGGTTGGAAGTGAGGTCTATTCCACTGAGATCAAGAAAACAGAAGTTCTAATGGAAAACTTCCGACGTGCAATTGGTAAGTTTCAGGAAAAGAAGAATTAAATATTTGCATGATACTTATTTGCTTTTTCCCAGTCATCTAAAAAAGAACTTTCCAGCGGTCACGATGTTCTCAGATTTTTGTATGCTTATTGTCTTCAGTGCTGATTCTAATTTAGTGAATCTCTTTCACACTCAGTGGAGTCAGGTTTTCTGTTTACAAACTGTGACTTAAATATTGTATTATGGTTTATGCTTCAACAAATTATTCTCTTATCCTCCGCATCCACTTCTCCATTTTGCCTGTGACTGAATAAAGCTGAAAGAAAAAATAATTTTTAGTTTCTTACATTAGCAGAAATACTTATAGACAGCAAAATGCTTCTCCTGATTTTTTTTGTTTTAGTGATTTCACCCTGCTAAACAAACAGTCTTAATCAGGAGGTCCCGAACAGCAGCATTAGCCTGACTTGCTGTTCCAGTGAGCGCAAAGAAAGTTCCATGCCAACTAAACAAACACTTTAACTTAATGTCTTCCTCAATTCTACAGTGCATTTACAAGTTTGATGTAAATTGGCTTAATTTGCAATACAGCCTCAGTGACGGTCTAAAATCCCTTATATGATTGCTGCTGACAGCTGATAAATGCAGATAGAAATGGCCCTTGTTTGTATGAGGATTGGCTAAAGAGAGCCCAGTTGATTTTAGTCCTTAACTTATTAACAGTTAATTTTCCTGTTTCAGTACTGTGTTTCCTCTTGGACTTCATCTGGCAGCAGCAGGGTGAAGAAGTCTCTCAGCTCTTCAGGGAAACAAAAGTATTCCATTGACTTTTATAAGAAAGCAACTTTCAGTAGTTTCTGGTCTTCTGGTTACCATGAAACTGACAGGGCCTGGGGGAGGGAAGACCAAGACTCAGTAGTCTGCAAAATTTCCTTGATGTGATGAAGTTCCCTGTCAGAGATTTGGAAACCTGAACCAACAGATGAAACTTAGGCCATCCATGTTGCCATTTCTAAAGACAGCAGTATTTTAACTCTCTGAGGTTTAACAGCCAGCTACATTGTTAGTTCCCTGCATTCCCTGAATGTCAATAGAGAGACACTTCTAAACAAATATTAGTGTTAATGAAAGATGGAACTTCTTTTATTCCTTTCTGTTGAATTCCATGTCACATTTTAATAACACAGCCTTTATTGAATATTTTTATGAGTGTAAAAAAAAGTCTCTGAAATATTTTCAAGGACTATTAACCACCATTTCTTGTAACACTTTCCAGTTGGGTTTTAATCTCAGGTAGGTTTTAGCTTCTCTGCTTGATGAAGAAATATTTTATAAGGGTGCATTCAAAAAAAAAGATTTTGTGCAGTGTAGTTGGGTCTGGGTGCAAGAGAAGCTTCAGCTCACACGTGAATCAGTACTTAAAGTATTCATTTAGGTTTTACTGCATTTTGTTTGTTTGTTTGTATGTCTCCTTGGTAGCAGGCTCTGTGTACATCATCATTGCTCATATCATGCATTTTACTTTCAAGGGGTTTAGCCACCTGAATTTTAAAAAATTATCAGAGATGTTAACCTCAATTTTTTTTTTTATTTAATGGTTGCGTTTTTTTCTTTGAAACTACAGAATCTGACTGGTTTGGACCCATCACTTTACAAGAAAGTAGGAGTTACTCTGAGTTTACAGAATTTTTATTGTTGAGAGTCTTTTAATAACAGACTTGATACAGTCTCATGGCCAAGTAGTGTTTGGGATGCAGTAGAGAGCTTATAATATGTAAGAAACATAAAAGGACTGAGTGGGAAATGAGGAGATTGAATTGTTGTATGGGTTAAAAGAAACTTAACCTGGGAGAGATTAATCCAGTATAGAGCTCATTAGCAGCTGGTGAGGATGATGACAGCAGCTAATGTTAGAGCTCAGTTGCAATAAAAAATAACTGCTGCAATAGCCACTGAATAGTGTAACTGTTCCTTGTGTGGCCAAATTGTACCTGCCACTGAGTTGAGCAAGCACTGTTTAGCTCCATGGAGTGCTGTTGAACCAAAACATGAAATAGGCCACAATTGCTGCCTTGGATTTGTGTCTGATTTGGAAGTAGGCGATCTCTCTGAGAACTCTTTTCAGAATGAAGTTCATAGCTGACACAGATTAATTTGAAATCAAAAGGATAATTAGCAGCAAGTGCAAAGCATCAATTACCTTTGTTCAGATCATGTTCATCTGTAAATATTTTCTACAGACGCATCTCTTAAAAGCACATTAGTCTGGATTAGAGGCAGGCTTCTGAAGCAAATCCCTGGGTTTGCCCTCACTGACTTGGCTGTGACTTGTGCTGTGGAACAGAATGAGCACGTGAACTGGATTCTTTTCAAACAAAATGGAACTGGAAGATTCATTGCATGCTTCAGCAGCATACAAATTGTACCCTAAAGACAAACAGGCTGCCAGGTTTTCAGAGCAGAATAGTGCTTGTGCTGCAAGTTTAAAAGCAAAACAAAAAGAACAAGCAAACCTGGTCCAGTTTGTGGCAATAGCAGTTTCAGTGTGCAGATTCCCATATTGCTTCACACTCCTTGCGTATGAGCCAGTGTGATGCAGCTTCACCTAGGTCACTTTTATAATTCGAAGGTTCATCAATTTCTGTCTGGTGTTTTGGCATACCTTAAAAACATTTTAAAAATTACTGAAATTAACTTCATACACAACTTTTTATGTAGTCTTAAGTAAGAGACAGCAATCATTTCTTACCAAGAATTTGTCATGTTATCCACAGTTAGGCTGTTCCTCGCATTTCAGATCCTGGTCTGAATTTGGGCCCAGTAGAGGGAGACAGACTCGTATTTGTCAGTTCTTTGCAGCCCCTATCAGCAGCTCAAAATTACTGGTGAAGTGTCTGATCTATTTCAAAGCAAAATGAAAAGTTACAGAACAAGGAAAGTTTTATAAAGTCACAATACCCTCAGACTGGGCAGGATGACTTCCTTATATCTTGTTACAGCCCATTCATTATTTTTGGTATGGCATGTGTGTCTCATAAAATACTTTATAGAGTTTCTTCAGATGTGGATTCTTTGAACTTCTCTGTAGTTAGAACGTACATAATTTTAGTTGTGGTGGTGATGATAGTGGATTTGCTTTGAAACAGCCTACCTGTAAATCTCTATATTATTTAGCAATTTAAAATAACCTCGTTATTTAAACAGTAATTGTGACTAGAACAGAAGATACCCAGGTACTCTAATGATTGCTTGGCTGTCTGAAAAATAACAAAGTGAGGATGTAATTTTCAGCTATTTTGAAATACTTTTAAATTTGCATTGTAGCAGTTTCTGCTAAATTTTCTCTAGCTCAACTTTTGCTATTAACTTGAAAAATATTTTAAATTATGCGTTAGCCCTTTAGTAATTTTATGATGTTCTAGCACAATACCTGTTAATCAATTTAAGTAATATTTTAACTCAGTTGATAAAATGTAAAGTTTTTTATGAAGTTACTTTTTTTTTCTTTTTGTTAACTTTGCAGGGCTTTTCTGATGGTCCAAAAATTGTGTAAAACTCACTGTTATAGTAATGTCACTAGTTTCAGAAGATGATCTGTGTTTCTGGCTTTAGCATAGGGGAAAAAATCAAGCAAATTCCCTCTTTGTGTAAGGGAAAAGAGACAGAGGATTCTAACATTTGCTTCAAGAACTAGCAAAAATTAATAGAAGAAAGTAATTTCTAAAAGTTTAATAAACTTCTTAGCAGGTCAGGACTTGGGCTGAGCTTTCATTCTGATGCCCGGGATCAATATTCTCACTTAAAATTGAAGAAGAGAACAATAATTCATCTTTCTGCCTTTAAAAGTAAAATATTGCCATGAAATGTAATGCAGCCTAACAGTATGTTCCATTTTGTTGACAGTAAAGCAGCAGACTCCTAAGTGTATACTGAAACTATTCTAAACAATTTCTTGCAGGGCTGAGGATTAAAGAGACCAAGGAGGTTTATGAAGGAGAAGTCACAGAACTAACTCCCTGTGAGACTGAGAATCCTATGGGGGGATATGGCAAAACCATCAGCCATGTAATTATAGGACTCAAAACTGCAAAGGGAACCAAACAGTTGAAGGTATGTGTGGTAGAGTGGCAGAGATTTCCTTAAGTATTTTGGGTTTGCAGCTTCTATTTTTAGCACTTCTTATTTCCATTTCAAGCTCTTGATCCCCATATCTGTCAAGTGAGGCTGCTTTCTTTGGCTAGACAACTTTATCCTGACTGTTCACGTTTATCTGCTTTATGTAGAATATTTGGATATTGGTCTTGTCTCCTACTAATTGAAATAGGAGATAAACCCATCATCGCTTGGTTAGCAGCTGCTGTTATTTCTCTGTTTGGCAGCACACGCCTATATGTCTTCAGTGAGTTAAAGGTGAGTTTTAGCGGGAAGAGATCCTGATGCGGTTTTATAGATCACTAATACCACAGAAAATGGGCTGAGTTAGCAATCTAAACTTTGTTCTGTCTCAGTCTGTGATACACTCTGACCCTGGCTATAAATTCATGGTAATAAATGTAAGAGAAAGGCCTCGTTTGGTTTTGTTTTCCTGATTGTCAGGAACCAAATTTTTGAGTATGGCTAGGGAAATATTGCATGTTTAAATATAAATTGTTCTTTCTGTCACATCCTTTCTTTCTCCATGGGGTGTCATGCTCTAGTGGATATTTGATAGAGAACTGGAAATTGAGCTGGTGTGTTGCCAGCTCAGGCCCACTTCCCTTTTGTTTTCTTGTCTCCATTCAATTTCCCTGTCAGACTAGGAGAGAACTAAAAGCTGTCTCTGTTGTTAAGTATCATCTTTCATTTGTTCACTCTGAAAACAAGGAAATGAAGAGCAAAACTGAATAAACATGTACCAAGAGAAACAAAGGCACCTAATATATTCCATACCCACTCTCCTTCACAGAGCTCCACAGAGGATAAGGCCTCAAGAAATCAAGGAACATAATTCAATGCTATAGCCAGATTTTTTTATAAAAGTTTTCCTAGAAAGCTAGAGAACTACTGTTTCCTAGATATAAATACATTGTCACATTACTCAGAGTTATGTTTTGTAGCTGGTACCATTTTGTTTCTGGCACTGTCACTTCCTTTTGGATAGCAGATTTTTTTGGTAAGACAGTGAGTTCTGTGCATCTTTCAGACTTATTCTCTATCCCTACTCCAAATGTTACAGCTTTATAAAATCCTAGAGGTATTGTCGGGGTGAGTTGCAGTTTAATTTTGTCTGGTGGGAGTGAGCTTCAAACTGAATTTCTTTACCTTGATTACCATAACAATATGGAACTGTTTTGACCAACTGTGCTGTTTGCTTGTCTCCAGCTGGACCCGAGCATTTTTGAAAGCTTGCAGAAGGAGCGAGTGGAAACTGGTGACGTTATTTATATTGAGGCAAACAGTGGAGCTGTCAAGGTAAAAGAAAAGTTCTGCACTTTTATGCAGGTGTATGTTTCTTGCAGACCTTTCTCTGCCTTTGTCAGAAGGCTCTCTGATTTATTAACCTTAACTGACATGAAATGGTTACATGGAAATTTTAAAAAGAGACCAGTGCTTTCCTTATCTGGAGAGAAAAGTCTCTTTTGCACCCAAAGAACGTGGTGATCCGGTTCACAATTAAGGTCATCTGGCAAGGAAGCTATCACTGATGCTGTCTGGATGAGTTTTCTTTTCTGTAAGATCAAGGCATCTCTAAGGGAAGAGGGGAAAAACCAAGCAACTTTAGTCATTTTCAGGCTGACATGTGCAGCGTATTTAATCTTTCTTTTATCGCTCTGGTATTTTCTCCACAAGATATATACATGTAGAAGGGAATACTGCATTAGTTAGCATTCTTTTCATATCTGATTTAGAAAGTAGTGTATAGTGATACTTGCTGTTTAATGGATGAGCATAATATTTTCTATCATATAATAAATCACCCACCTACAAAGGAGTCTTGAACAGTTCTCCCAATCTCTGGGTAATCTGCTGGATTTGTCCTTTAGCAAGAATTGCATGCGGTTAAAAGAAGGGGAGAGAGGAATGGAATATTCTTGGCACTGAAAATATCAGGTGTTTTTCAACAGAGTTTTTGAGCTTTGATCAGTAGATAGGGTATGCCTGTTGCTAAGCAGGGAGTGGGATGTCTGGATTGTCAGCTGAAGCTTGTCAGAACTGGAATTGTGAACTATCCCTGTTATCGGGTTCATGTCACTCAAGGTTTTGGCACTGAAATTAATTCTATACCTGGGTTTCTCTTTGCTGTTCCTCAGAGGCAAGGCAGGTGTGACATCTATGCTACGGAATTTGACCTTGAAGCTGAAGAGTATGTTCCCTTGCCAAAAGGTGATGTGCACAAGAAAAAGGAAATTATTCAGGATGTCACCCTGCATGACTTGGATGTGGCCAATGCTCGACCTCAGGTATCTGACTTCACAGATGAAGTCTTTACAGAAAAATTATTTGACATAGATGTGATGTTACCAGAATAATTGAGATGTAGGGAGTTGAGCTAACTCACTCACCCTCAAAGATTCCGCTGTAGGAAATGCAGTAGGTGTTGCACCTTGAAGGCCAGTCTAGCTCTCCTCTCTTCAGGGAGGTCATGCTGTAGCTGGCTGCCTCAGGGCCCTGCCATGGAGGTTAAAGAGCCAGTTGCTTCCTTAGGATTCATACACTTGGTCATGGAATACTGGTCGGAGTTACACTCCTAGCACTACAGAGAATGGTCTTGGAGTTGTAGAAGAGCTTCCACACAGGTGTTTGGGATCCACCACCTTCACAGTTAATGTATAATTTAGACCCTGCTCTCTCTCCCTCCACCGCTGCGTCCTGTCACTTGCAGGAAAAGAGTGATGTGGGCTTTCCCTTTGACCAGGAAAAGAGATCATTGCTTTCTCTCAGAAGGAAAGCTGCCTACAGCTGTGAGGTAGCAGCAGCCAGACCTGCGTCATTTCATTTACTGGAGGTTCTGAATGCAGATTAATATATTCTGCTCTGTGTTTATGGTTTCATGGCCATGAAATGGAAACTGCAAGGACTGTGATAAAAGTATTTTTGGCTGCTGTGGATTCTGTTGATGTCCTTGCTTTCTTCAGAAATGTGTCACAGCCACTTGTTAAACTTCTTTGTGAGTTTCAGTAGAGCTCTGCATGTATTGCAGAAAAAAAAAAAAAGAAAATAGGATAATTACTCCTTGCTGTGTCTTAACATAAATCCACTCTTGAGGGAATTCTATCTGTGTCTAAAACAAAGTCATTAACAAGTTTAAAGGCTGGAATCCCTACAGTATAACAATACAACTCTTTAACTTACTCAATTTCAAAATAAACCTCCTTATTTACAAAAAAAAAATTATTTGATAAGAATCATGGTATTCAAAAGTCATAAAATTTAGGATAATTCTTCCCGTGTTGACAGGCTGAACACCTGCTGTGCATGCAGGCAGTCCAAGTCTCTGTGTTGCCTGACAATTTAATTCCTTAAGAGTTCCTCTGTGACAGTTTTTTTAAGAGAGGATATCTCATTTTGGTTTTTTTTGCTCTCCAAATGAACAAGGCTGAACAAAGGATGAGGAGGTAGCTAGGTGATTATGTTTAGAATACTGTTGTGGTGAAGTGACCTAAACTTTAACAGATTATCAAAGACTGCTGATATAAACTGTCAAGTTAACTGTAAGAAACAACTTCTTTAACCAATTCCTGATCTATAAAATTCCCAAGGTATGTGCTTACTACGTGACCTTATAGCTGATCTGTAACTTTCTTTTCCTAGGGAGGACAAGACATCCTTTCTATGATGGGACAGTTGATGAAGCCTAAGAAAACTGAAATTACTGGTATGAAACCTGTATGGTATTTTGAGGCCAATATAATCTATGTGTTTTCCAATTAGAAAACAATTAAAAATAGAGTTACTATGTTTAAATGGATGCCTACGTAATACATGTTCATAAATACTCAGATTTCAAAAAGCAGTGCTACAGTTGCTAGAATTGCAGTGGCTGGAGACAGTACAACAAGTTCATGCATATAGTGGGAAAATGTATACAGTGCTCTGCCCCCATCTTCCTGGGGAGAGGTCAGAATGCCAGTGCCATCCCCCCATCCCACAACGTTCCTGCCACAGTGTGGTGTTCAGGCTTTCAACAAAGAGCCAAACGGAACAGCAGTATTTGTAGCAACCATACTGAATTTTGGTAAAATAGAAAAATGGCACCTCTGGAACAGCTGTCTAAGGACCTGGTGTTCCACATGCACTGCTGCTCTTCCTACCTACAGGTGTTTGGAGAAAACAGTTTCTACAGACAGATCTGTTCTCTTTTTTGCTTTGAAAGGAATGATGCTTCACTAAGTGACTATCTAAATTTAAATCAAAATCTGTTTCAATACCTAACTCAATGACCATCTTTTGAAATATTTTGTCTGTCCCAGAGGTTGCTTTGCTTATTCTAATACCAGATTTATTGATGTAACATCTGGCATAGCTTTGAGAGCAATAGGTTCGCAGAAACTTATATAGCCTTTTTTTTTTTTTGGTTAAACACAACTTCTTTGCTGAAATAGAGTAGCAAGATTTCATTCTTTCAGTGATGTTCTTTTCAGCCATGCTTGGAAACTTCAGTAAGTTTCACGTTTTAAACTGATGTTTGACTGACTTCTCTACCCTCTACCAAAATCCACAAGCCTCCAACAATCAATTTTTCATAAGTGTGAGAAATTCAGTTTTTATATACTTTATTGCACAGATGGCTCCCCAGTACAGTACGAAATGCCACAAAATTTTAGTGTCACAGATATTTTCCTTGTGGCAGTAAGATACCAAACCATGAAAAAGTTCAAGAAGAATTTCCTTGCTTCAGTCTTTACCTACTTTCCCTAGCAGAACAACCAACAGTGTCTTTTTGTTCTCAGACAAGCTTCGAGGAGAGATAAATAAGGTGGTGAACAAATACATCGATCAAGGCATTGCAGAGCTAGTGCCAGGTGTGCTCTTTGTGGATGAGGTTCACATGCTGGATATAGAGTGTTTCACATACCTGCACCGAGCTCTGGAATCTTCTATTTCCCCCATTGTCATCTTTGCTTCCAACCGAGGAAACTGCATTATCAGGTATGATGTCTAAACTTGAATTTTCCAGTTTGCATTGGTCCATAAGACTTGGAATTAGCTGTGCCAGTAGAGTTACAATCTTTGAAGGCTTTTGTCTGTGACACTGACACCTGTGATAATCCTCTGCATGAGTTGTAAGCTGCATCGGTGCTCAAGAGCCTGCTCATGAGCTTCATGGTGGGACAAGCATTTAATGCCAGGCTGACTGAAATTCCTCCTTTCCTCTAACACATCTGTCCTCTAACAGCTTCTGAATTGTTTCACTTCCTGGGTGATCTGTCACAGTTACCATTCTTGCTGTATACTTCAATACATCTGTTGCCTGCACATCAGGGACGTCAAAAGCACCAGAGCTACAAACCTCTAATAATCATTGTTTCCTGCTTCTGGATTATTTTGCTGTTTGTTATCCTAATTCCGTCAGACTTCAGCTTCTTGTTCTCACTGTTAAAGTGTGTCACAGTTCAGCCTCTCCCTTTTCCTGCTATGTTGGTCTGGCTTTTTGTGATTCTTTAGTCTTGCCAACCAACTTGTTTTTCATCTCCACTTCACTTTGTGCCTTCACTTTGATATTTTGCACCCACAAAAAGCATTCTTTGCATGTTCAGTAAAAGCACTCTCCACTTTCAGACTCTTCTGTAAGTTCTGCTACTAGTTTGTGGTCTAGGTCTAATTATGTCTAAACAAGCTGTCATTAGCAATGATTGCTACTTTTTGAATTGATTTAATTCAGCTGTATAACTAGCTTTTCCTTTCCCTCATAGTGGCTCATCTGGTATTAATCTATCTCTGTTTGCATTGCTTAGAAGTGAAAATGATAAGTCCTTTAAAAATGTTTAAGGTGGACATTACAGCGCTCTCTTTGCAAAGATATAAAAAGGCTGTCTTGTAAAAGTAAAGGAAGTAGAGATCTGTCAGCATATGTTCACTGTGGATCTTGTTATGAAAAAGCTGTGATTTAAGAAAGGAAGTTTTCCATATAATGGTGGCATCTAATATTGGAGGACCATGGCCAGAGCTGCAGTGCCTAAATACTAGCACTGAACTTAGAAATGTAGTTCTTTACCAGCACTTCACTGTTTTTACTGTGATCTCTGTAATTGTCACAAATTAAATCTGGGTATCTTTGACTCTCGACTTCACAGCAAATTATGGTTATCTTGGGAACCGAGAGTACACGTGTCTGCAGGCTTTGCTGTTGGGTGTTGTACGTCAAACAAATGAAATGGGTGGGGATCTAGATCCTGCCCTGTGCTTCATAGAGACCTACACTTCTCAGTTTGCTGGATTGCAAGCATGGAGTGTAAATTCACTGAAGGGACTGGGGAAAGAATGGCTTGCTCAGCAACAGGGGATGTTCTCCAAATGGATGATAGTATATATAATGTCTGCTGATCTGATAAACAACTTAGTAAGAATTATTTTTTCCTTGCTGGAAGACACCTTGGAACATTAGATAAGACTGTATTGTGAGATACAAGGCAGGAAAGCACCTCTCACTATTTTTGAATGGCATATTTAAGAGCTGCAGCAATAGTATTTGTTTCCCTGGGGCTGTCTGGAATGAACCTTAGACCAGAATGTTTCCTGTCTCTGACCCACGGGTGTGTGTCTCTGTGGACACACAACAATTGTAAACTAGCGTAGTCACTTTCTCCTGATTTTAACTGAATCAGTGTACTGAACTCAGAATAGTGTCTGATCTCTTTCTGGTTGGTTTCTCCTCTAGAGGCACAGAGGATATCGTGTCTCCTCATGGAATACCATTGGACCTGCTGGATCGAGTGATGATTATCCGAACCATGCTCTATACACCCCAAGAAATGAAGCAGGTATGCACAGCATTTTAAAGAACTTGTAACAAGTCCCCAAAGTTGTGCACAGCTTCTGCCTATTCTGTTGCTGTAGAGCTGTTTGACTCTGTGGTCACCAGGGCTTGTGCCAGAAAGCTTCCTGCTTGTTAAAAGCCTGCATCTCTAGGAGCCAATACAGTGAGCTGGTTAAAACTGCACACAGCTTCTCTGTCTGACTCCCAGCCACTGAGGAGTTGCTATGCACATCTGGAGCTGAAAGTGGCACCTCACTTGCAGGAAGGCATTAATTGTCAGCTGAAGAAATCTCTTGCACAGATGTGCTTTCCATCGTGTGCAGATTTCAGCAGGTAGTGCTGTTTCAGTTGGTGTAAGATGAAATGTCACATCATGGGATCTTTAGTCCCAGACCTCGGGCTTTTCCCTCACATGAGACACAAAGGGGATTGAGGGATACAACTTCATGCACTGCATTTTGGCCTTTATGCCCTGTACTGTAGCTGTAACCTCCTGGGGCTGTCTCCTTGAACTGGGAAAGTTTTCATGCTCCTAGTCAAGTTTGGAAGTGTAAGCACAGCAAGTGTTGTAGAGATATCCTTCCAAGTGCCTGGAAGTTTTCCTGTGGGGCCATCGCAATGTATTGGGTATCGATTGTAATGCTTGGTGCCATTATGATGCATTGTGTCAAAGATCCCCCCTCATTAGCGTCTCAGTGCCGGGAAGTGACACAATGCAGAAGACATTAAGGTTTACCGTCAGTTCTTTGTATTATTAAGAGATAGTGTCAATGGAGGAGAGCGTTGTCACCAGATAATGGTCTCCTGCTGCTGGATAAGTGCCAAGGGGAAGCCAAGGCATTTATCGAACATAAACGTAGAGGCAAAACTTCATTTCACTTGGTTTGAGGAGCTTTTCACTGATGCTGTTCTGAGCTGTTCTCAGGATGAGTTTTTTGTACCGAAAGGACACTTTGAAGGATTAGGGTGTAGATTTCAGTAGAAGCAGCCCAGTGATTTAACAATACAGTTAGATTTAGTCTCTATACATAACAAATTTTCACGTGTGACTTTTGCTCAGCCTGGCAGTACTGAAGACTGTGTGGACTTCCCTGTAGTGTAAGTGAATTCTGTGTAGTTAGTGCTGTATTACTGTGCAGATAAAACACTTTCTGAACTGATGATTTTCAGAAGAGCTGGGTAAGTGCTGTTATTTCCACCCTCCCCAGGGCTGAAGGAAAGGAATTGCCTGAAGCTAAAAATAGAGTCCAGACACTGGGCCCCATAAATCATCTTCCCATAGTCAGATAATCTCATCTTCCCTTAAATTAAGGCTTTTGAGTGGCATCTTCTCATGGGAGAAGAGGAGGAGCTATTACATTTAACTTTGGCTTCTAACTGAGTACAGCTGGGGGGGAAGGGGGGTAAAAACAAGGCATCCATAGGTTTCATTCTCTATTTTTGCTCTCATTTGTCTTTCATGTTAGGAGGAAGTTTCTGCTGATGATGTTTCTGTGTGAGACTCCTTGCCTTCACAATTGATTCCTTTATCCACACAGAATCTGGTCATGTATCTACTGAAAGTTTGTTCATAACCAGTTCAAAATATTTTTGTGTGTGTGTGTTGATAAAGTAGGAATCCCATTGTGAAGTGCTGCTCTGAGACAAAACACACAGTAACCTTGGTGAAACCAGAATAGGGAAAAAATTCACTTTCATGTTTATTCTAGTCAGGTGTTGTTATAATCACAGTTTTTTGCATATGTGCCTCCTGTTGGATATTAGAGGTTATAACTGAGATGTTTTGTTCCTAATGTATTTTACCTGATAAACACTTGTTTTCCTATTCCATAGTAAATGCATATGTAAGCAAGCTGGTGGGTTAATGGCTTGGGCCCCAATCCCTCAGTAATGTTCAACCAGGTTTCTAGATAAAAAGTTATTTTAAAAAACATTGTTAAAAGATATGGCATTCAATACCTTGTTTGTAGCAGAGGAAGAACAAAGTAGCAGTGCTTGAATGAAGGCAAGGGAATGTCTAGGTGATCTACAAGTAAAAAATCTTCAAGCTGAAATTGCAATTTGCAGCAGCACTGCCAATATTCAGTGTACATATCTCAGCACCAACTTTCTGCCATTTCAAGCCCCTCTCTTACTCTACTCCCTACCCTGGCTCCCCGAGTGCATTTTTATGGCTTTAATTTAAACGAGTGCTTCTTGATATCTTGTTTACAAAGCTGCCAAAGTGAAAAATACCTGTATTATATGAGGCTTGCAGTTCCAGAGTTATCTCAGCACTACAACACAACATCATTATCCAGTCTGCCCCTTATCACTCAGCTGGTAATACAGACTACCGAGAGACTTGTGCCACTTTTGTTACAGCTTTATATGCTCAGGCTTATTGGTGATATCTTCCTCTCCAACTTTGTAAAGATCTTCAAACTGGTACAAGCCTGAGACTGTTCTTGAAAGATTAGATTCTTCTTAGTGATTTTTTTTTTCTTCTTGAAGGAATAGGTGAATCATAGAAAGTAACTTTTTGATTTATTTTACTATCTTCTTGTCAATTGAATAAAAAGTGTGTTGTGAGCTGCTGAGGAAAGGGTGTAGCTTTCTGTAGGGCTTTTTGGAGGGCTCTGTTGTACAGCATCAGTGATACACCGCAGAATTCAGTAACTGGTGTGTCCACAAGACTCCAGCTGCCACTGATTTCTCACATATATTTTCCATTTTCCTGTGTAAGTTTTCATATTCTGCTCCTTATTAGTAGGTAGGCTTTGCTAACCATGCAGAGTTCACATGGAGGGTTAGCAGTCCAGATGTGTTACTTTACCTTCCTTTTGTGAAAATAGCTTTTTCAACATCATATCTGCCTGTTCAAAGACTTAGAATTCTACAAATTCTGGTTTAGTGGTAAGTTGCACTGGGTAACTCTCTACACCATCTTGTTTTGTAGCCTGTCTCATCTCTAAGCTGACAGTTTACAGATAAACTAAGTTAAGTAATTTAGCATGTTAATTGTTTGGGCTCGTACCTCACTTTTTCTTCCCAACAGATCACAAAACTTCGTGCTCAGACAGAAGGGATTAATATCAGTGAGGAAGCTCTAAACCACTTAGGGGAAATTGGTACCAAGACAACCCTAAGGTAAGTTGGGCACACTTTTCTATTAAGCATGACTGAGTCTAAATCCACTCACTGTAGGATAAAACACTGTTGGAAGCGAGACAAACCTGTCCTTTATAGTGACATGGTCTATTAACAATAATTTAAAAAAAGAGTGGTAATGCTCCTCTTTTCTCCTTTAAAGAATGTATGTGCTGGAGTGCTTGCTGACTTTTTCATACTGCTGGCAGAGCTGTGTTTCCCAGCAAACGTCCCACCCCTCTGTATCTTCAGTTCCCTGGGATGCACTGAACTGTAATTACTCATCTGCCTCTGTTTGATCACAGGTATGCTGTGCAGTTGCTGACCCCAGCTAACCTGCTTGCCAAGATTAATGGGAAAGACAGCATTGAGAAAGAGCATATTGAAGAAATAAATGAACTTTTCTATGATGCTAAATCCTCAGCAAAAATCTTGGCTGATCAACAGGAGAAGTACATGAAATGAAAAGCTTATCATGTTAGATGCTTTGAAGTAGCTTTAACCCTTAGCCAGGGCTGGCTTAGTTATTGAATGAGAAATGTTAATGGTTTGTCTCATTTGGGACTGAAGAATATTTAAATGTTGGACTGCTTTGTCAGGCCAGAATTAACTATTGAGTGTTCCTCCTTCATTATCAACAATAAGATGCTCCATGGTGTGTGTGTAACATCTTAGTCTCCCTTTTATCAGTATATATGACATGAATAGCTCTTGACCCATCAGTTTTGTCTTTGGATTTCATTACAGAAGAGCTCTAACTGAAGTTAATGCTTAAGAACAGTCTATTTTCTTTATGAATCCAGTTTTAAAATAGTTTCCTTTTACAGATGAGAACTGTTTGGTTTTGAATCAAAGTTTGTCTGAAATGCTTTATAATAAAAAGTGTCAAGAATATTGGAAGTGTGTGTGTGTGTGTTCACTCTGGGTGTTGGCCTGTCAAAGAAACCGTCAAAATACATTGGAATTAACAAAGCCAAGTATGAGTGAAATGGATCTGCAACTCAAAAATAGATTGCAGCAAAGGAAAAATAGATTGGGACTTTTTAAAAGTGTTTACTTCTTTGTAGGGTTTGGGTTTTATTTTCTGAAGACTTCCTTGGAGAATGCAGAAATACATAATAGTTATCTTGGCCCTATTTAAAGCTTTTCCCCCAGAGTAACTTAAACTTTGCTTTGGTTTTCCTAGAGCAGATTAAATAAAAATTGCTTTCTATCATGATTAGCTATTTTTTTCCGCTCTCCTCACTTTCTTGATCACTCAGAATCAGGAAAAATTTTCAAACGAAAACCAAAATCTCGCTCTGCACAGACTTTGAATGAACTTCAGCTTAGTTTCTTGTTCAAACTGTGCTTCCTTGTTTTGTGAAGCATGGATACCTGATTGCTTCACAGCACTCTGAGGACAAATGATTAAAGATTTAGATCCTTGTAACACTGAAATACAAATCTCTGCAACCACATAAATGGATGTGTTGGGGAAAAACAGAGGAAGCCTTATCAAGTGAATAACCTCACATTCCTTGTTAGAACCTTAAGGGATTTAAAACTCTATGCACACTACTTAAATAAGCATTTCTTGGGGTAGGGTGGGAAGGGCAAAAATAGTAACTTATCACAGGAGCCCCGTTTTAAATGTCCTTTTTAGCATCTGCAAAGTGCAGAGAATGAGTTTTCAATTAATAAATTTAGCTCATCAAAAATTTAAATCTCTGTTCCTGAATGAGATACTGTCTCACAAATACCAAATGGATACTCAGCCTTCCGTGAATCCTTCACAGGAAGTCAGTGCTTCCTCATGTGGGGAGAATCCCAGTAACACTACATCAGGCAATCACAGGCCTTTTAGGGTTTGGGGTTTTTTTGTTTTCTTTTAAGGGTAAAATCTACCTCTGTTACTCATTTTGCTTTCCTAAGAGGTTTTCTTCTGAGCCTTTGTGGTAGTTAAAGAAGCTAAAATGATCACAAAGCCATACCACGTTTGTATAAAATTTATTTACATGGCTTAATTGCTGCGTATCAAATGTAACAAAGCTCCCTGGTTAAATCAGAGAATTCTGCCGTCTAAAACATGCAGAAGCTCAGTCATCATCTCTTTGGAGAAGGAGTCCAACTGCTAAAAATCCCTGTCCTCACCCCTTTATGCTCTAGAGGCTTGTCTCTTCCTTGTGCTGAAGTGCTGGCAGTGGAAATTGCTAATGATTTTTCAGCTCTAGAAACTGGACTGGACAGCAGACACTGCTGGGGAGAAAAAAAGAGAGCTGGAAGGAAGCTGGGTAGTTTGGATTTAATAATGTTTTGATCACATTCTACCATCTCACTCATGTAAAAACCTGTCCCATTCTTCAAAGGAAAATTCAGTACTCTTGTCAGCCAGCCCTAATTAGCTTTTGTACTTTAAATAATCAATCTACTCCTTTCTCTACATCTGCAACTAAACAATAGTGACAGATAGATTTAATGAATGATTTTTGGTTTATCTGTGAATATTTTTGGCCAAGGAGCATTCCTGCTTTCAAACCTAAAAATCCACTCTCTTACTGACTCCAAATGAATAAAGATTGCAATTACACTATCAGACTAATTTTCACAGTGCTTCTAAAATCTCTTTTTACTGTGGCTGGATGGCACATTCTGTTTTGGTGCTATGGCAGCACAGAAAGGGACACAGTGAATTAAGCTGCTGCATGATCAAAATTGAACCTTTTTTTTTTCCTGTTGCAGTTTGAAAGTCCTTCTTGGCAATGATGAATGTAGTTATTTAAGAATATAAGTACCATTTTTCTTGGAGTTTTCTGAAATATCTAACTGATCAATTTAGAAAGAAGTTTGAATATATCCTAAATAATTCTGAATGCCAGAGCAGTTCAAAGGCCCAATCAGCATTTGATGGCATTGGCTTTTTAGTGATAAATTTGTCTCTGTTCACTCCACGGCGAAAGACCAACTTGGGCAGTGAAGGGTGGTACCCCCTGGAATACTGAAATGTTAAGACCACTGTTCCCACTTATCATCAGCAGGAAGGGGCAGAAACTCTTGGTTCTCCTTTAGCAAGCCAACTGTTTCTTTGCTTACCAAATGTTCTTTATAAAAATTCAAGCTCTGTAAAACTGGGGAGAAATATCTGTTCTCACAACTAGTAAAACAAGTGATTCTCTGTAAAACTCAAGCTGGGTAGCCTGCCAGACCTCAGATACAAGCAAAGACCTGGGAAGAAGTGAACTGTGTGCCACACACTGCAAATAAGCAGCACCGGTTCCACAGCAGACTTCATGACTGATGGTACCTGTCATTGAGACTGACTGCAGGTACACAAGTGTACTTTGGGAAGAAAACAAGATCTCAAAAGACACATGGGGGGAAAGCAGCAGCAATCAATCTAGATCAGTTTTCCCAAACCTTGAGCAATTTAAGAAAAAAATAAATCATCATGTAAGACCAACCTTCCGTCTGCCAAGTCTGCAGCAGAGCAGTGGCTGCTCCCAAAGAATCCCCAGAAAGGAGCAAGGACCCTTCTAATGGGCAGCAGCAGAACTCAGTGCAGGTTGTGCTCAGGAGGGGCTGCTGTTACCCACAGGGTTTGCTCCTAGAAGGGCCCCGCTCTTCCCTTCTGCACTTTCATGTCTGTACAGCCAACAAGCTCCTGCCCCAGCTCTGTAGGGCCCTGTCCCCGGGGTGTCGCCTCTCTGATGGCCTTTAAGTGCCTAAGGAAGACATAGAGCTGTGGTACAAAGGGAAAATCCTTCCACGCTAAATGGTGAGCCAATGTTTATCTAGCCTATTAAGTGACATCCAGCAGACTTACTGGTGTCAAAGCTTTGCCCATGAAAAAAAGTCTTTCATATTACTGATAAAAATAGTTCTGTTGAAAGAATCACTGCACCATATGCAATAGGTGCTGCTGAAAGATCTTCAGAAAAAGTAGAAATACTTCTGACACAAAGCCGGCCCTTGAAGGAGGAAGGCACAGGCAGCAAGGAACATGCCCACCAAATAAGTTTGGTTATTAATATTAAACGTGAAAGAACAAACGATTATTTTAATTCTTTTCTTCCTATTTTCCACAGAGGTTGCACTTAATGCATTAATCTTTTCAGCGAAGTTTTTACGACCGATTGCCTACACACTATGAGAAGTTTCTCCATCCATTACTCGCAGGGAAACGGGCCCTGCTGTATAGGAAAATATTTGTTACATCTTATCAGGGTGACACATAATCTAACAACAATTACAGCAAGCCCATATTTTGTACTATTTCGGTTTCAACGTGAAAAATAGTTCTAATATTAAACCTGGGGTGGGTGGGGGTCATAGTAACCAGTTGAATATTATAAGCTGTGATTTCCTTTCGTTGTGGAGCGGTGCCACACTCGGATCCTGCTCTGAGACAGTGCATACACATAAATCCAGCATACGTGCCTCCTGTGCAGATGCCATGGTCTGGTAGTACCTGAAAGTTGATTCCTCCTCTTTATACACACTGAGGACACAAATTGCCATGTCTTCAGTTTTCACGTGGCCAAAAGCATTTAAAACACAATTAACCTTTGTGAGAAAAACAGGAGATACTCTGGAAGCTGACCCAGCCAGGAAACGGCCACTGTCAAGAAAACTCAAGACTATATACATCCTGAAAACTTCCCATCTCAAAAAATTGGTCCAGATGCCCTCAATGGAAAAAACTTTTATTCCCTTCTTGCACTGGCTTTTACCATTTGAAAGTGGGGTACCCACAAACAGCACCAGGGTGAGCACAGCAGCTCAGAGCATGGTAAGAGTTTTGCTGTGGGTCAGCAGGCACAAGACACGGGTACAACCTTGCCTCAGGCTGCAGGACGGCCAGAGGACGTGCTGGTGTTACCCCAGTGACCTGATTTACACCCTGCAAGGCCAGCAAAACACTCGTTTGGGAAACCCTTCCTCTATACCAATGCCTGCGCACACAGTTGGGGTGTGAGATACATCAGTGCTCCTCACGGTGGGAAACACTTCAGAGAGGTGAGGATGATGATGCTTTTTATTTCTTTTGACAGAAGATACCCTGGTAATCAAGAGTCACTAGCAGCAGGAGTTTAAAATAAACTCCACTGTTCTCATCCAGCCTCAGAATGCCCTGAAGCAAACAGGAGCTTTTCCTGCCTCACATTTTGATATCTTTAAAAGGAATGAACAAGTGCTATGCTCTGCACCAGCTGTGGGAGCTGGGTATAAACACACTTTGGGCTTTCAGTTCACAATTTGTACCTATTCTGCCCATTAATAGCTTTGGAGCCTGTGCATGCATGTACATATTTAATTGTGCATGTCAAAGTGAGTCATTGACACCAGCAAAGCAACAGCACTGATCTGGGAGTTACAACCACAAAAGCTGTTTAGTGGCAACATTTTGATAAAGTGAGCAGACCAGGGAAAGAGCAGACTTTTTTCTCCTTTAAACAATAAAAATTAAGAACTAATTCATTTTTATTACAAAACATTGTAAACAACCTTCATTTGGGGTTTTATGTTGGGTGCCAGTTCAGGATTTCCAAACAGGAGAGGACATAACACTCACCTGACCTTGTACCTGTGCAGCCTGCGCAGCACTGCTGCGCTCCCAGCCCCGATCTCCAAACCCGGCACCAGCCTCCCAGCTCTGCCACTGCCCATCTCCCCTGCCTGACTTCCCCACTACTCTGCCAGCAGGCAGGGGAGCTTGTGTTGGTTTTCTGGTGTAAAACCAGGCAGGCAAGGGGAAAGAGGAGAGATTTGAGCACGTTTCAGATCGGAAACCAGGCATAGGAAGGGGCACAGGGATAGCGAGGAAGCAAAGAGCACGCTCACATCTGCAGCTGATGCTTTCTTTCTCTCCCAGAGCAAGCTCACATTCCTGACTGTGCAATGAAAAGTGGGAAAATGGCACAACCTGAGGTTTTACTGCCTGCTCAGCACGGCCTCTGATCCCACAGCCCCATGCAGATCCTGTCTCCTGTGGGAAGGTGGAATCCACAGGGGTTGCTGAAGGCAGCTGTGATAAAAACAACTTCCAGACTGAGCTCAAGCAGCACGGGAGACAGTCAGAGAGGCCAGCTATGGGCTCCTGGGCTTTGGGAACACGGGGGTGCCAAGACCATCAAGTCTGCCCTCATCCAGCCTTGGGCTGAGCTCCTGGCAGAGGCTGCTGCTGTGCAAGCAGGGGGAGGGGACAGCACTGGGCTCCCCACAGCAAAAGTCATTTGCCTGTTCAAGACCTTTGTCAAGCAAGTGCCAGCACGGACAAAAGCAGCTTTCCCAGCACATGCCTGATCCCCTGGACCTGGGGCACTGTCCCTGCAATTGTCACCCCCGCAGTGCACTGAACTCCCCTGGCCATGGCTAGCCCTGCCTTACAGGCTGCTCAGCACACTTGTGACTGCAATCGTTGTGTTCTGAGTCAATGACTCATCCCCTTGATGCCTGGCTTGCTGTTTTCTGCCCTGGGTATTATTCCCCCTCAAAAACAACAGTGGTAACCTGCAGGGATCAAGCACTGGTGCAAGGGCCAAAACAGATTTTGCTTTGAGGCAAATCTGTGACTTCCAGGGAGCCCATCTGAAGCCACTGCTGCAGTACAGGACAGCGAGACCAGCACTGCCAGATCACACAGACCACAAAACACTCCAGATTTGCTTTTGGAAGTGGAGACGTTGCCCAAGGACAGCAGAAACTGCCACAAAACCCCAACACTCGATCACAGGGCCCCCGTGTAAACCCACTGTGCCCCTGCAGAGGCTGCTCCACCTGTCAGAGCTGCCAACCCCCACAGCTGCTGTGGGATCCCAAGACACACACCTCACCTCCAGGCGTGTTCAGGTAACTGAACTGAGCCCCAGAGCATTGCAACAAACATGAAGTAAAGGAGGAAAAGCTTTTTAAAACTGTCTAGTAACCTTGTATCTGTCCTGAATGGGACATCTGTTGTTCAGTTTTCAAAATCATCTTGGGCACTTGGGTTAGAGGTCCCTGCTCTGGGTCTCCAGGTCATGGACTACAGAAAATGTTACCAGGCAAAAGCATTATTTACTCATTTTAGCACCAGCAAAGCATATCTTTGAATCATCTTGGCAGAGAATATATGAAGGGTTCATCCTTTCAAGCATCCTCTGAAACTCCTGCATGGACAGACCAAACCAACTGTGCAAGACCCACTTCCCCTCCTGTGAGTCCTTGGTAAGATCTGCATGGAGACCAGAGCTCTGCTTCCCTGCATGAGCTGTGCTTGTCCATCCTGGGTTCAACTCTTCCATCTGGACAAGGAAAACATTCCTCAAAGACAGTTTTCACCACCCATTATAACTAACATTTATCCCAGCCATATGGTTCACACACCCACCAACCCCTGCCTGCAGAAGTTACCTGCTTCCATGGACAAGGCAGGAAGTAATCACCACTGAATTTCTGGAAACCAGATAGAACGAAATACTTCTTTCGGAGATGCTGCCTAACCCTCCCTGCTTTCCTTCTGATCCTGTGGGATTTGTGACTGTGGACCACAGAGACCCGCACCCCCAATTTTACAGACAACGTGTTTGATCCAGATCTTCATATAATCCCCACTTTTATTAGGATAAAAACAAAAACAGATGCAGATTAGCAAATCATTTGTAGGGACAAGAGAGCACAGAATGACAGAACAGACTGCCAAATGCTAAAGCTAAAGAATTCAAGCCCAGGGGCTTCATCCCAGGAGAGGGACTGACAACTGCAGAGCAGAGCTGGGCAGCCTGGAAAGCTGCTAAAAACCATAGGAGATAACTGCATTTGAGGATGTTGCTGCCTATCCCTTAAATTAAAATAGGCGTGTTCCCTAAATACAGCAAAATGAGCCCCCTCAGTGCTTCTTGCAGATGTGGGCCCCTGCTGCTCTCCCCAAGCCCCCAGTGCAGGGCTGCCCGTGTCTCTTTTACATCTGGGGTGGAATATACTCCCCCAAACTTCCCCAGCTGCCTTCCCCCACACGATTGCTTGGAGGGGCTGATGGGTGTGCAGTGCTGGGCACCTGCAGTGGGATCCCTGGGCACCTCCTCTGATGGCCCTGGGCACGGAACGTGTGGGCAGTGGCTCCAGGCAGCACAACGCTGCAGCTTGGTCCATAATCAGGGCTTGAGGGAGGCTTTGGGCTATAGCAGAAGGAGCCCCAAGAGCACGTGAGCCAGGGACAGCCACGCTGCAGCCCAGAGACAAGGGCAGAACTCCTCCTTTGGGGAAATAAGGCAGTTTCTGCACAGTGCTGCTAGTGATGGCACTGTGGATTGAGTCTGGCTGGATCCAAAGGATGGACCAGAGTGGGACGTGAGTAGGACCCTGCTGCAGGGAAAGTTACAGGACTTGTAACCACACATTTCTTCCTCCAGGCTGCAGAGGTGAAGAGAGACCCCTGCCCAGCATAAATCACACACAATGGAGTCGTTCTGGTTTATACCCAGGACTCCCAGCACATGGGGCTACTTGCCAGTCCCTCCCACCACGACCAGCTCTGCCATGCAGGAGGAAAGTGGCTTTCAAAGTTGCTGCTGTCCAAGGGTGGGCCGGGCATCTCTCTCCCTTCCCAGAGGGGCCCTGGAGCACTGAAGGCCAGGAAACACAACAACAGCTTCAAACCCGCCGCTGGCTCCCCGCTGGAGGCACAGGCACCTCAAGCAGCCAGCATCACCTCCAACTTCACTTTTTGATTAATGTTCTTCCAAACTTTCCTTGGCTCCCCGCGCTCCCACTTTCTGTCACCCTTCTCATTACGGATGTATCTTTGCATCGAGGAAAGCGGGAGGAAAAATTGTTCTTTCAGGGTGACAGCTGAGCGAGGGCTATATTATTAAAGGTACCAATCATAGGTGCCGAGCTATCATCGCACGATGAATGCACTTGTCAGGAGCCCGCGGCGGCCGGGGGGAGAGGGAGGGAGAGAGGTGGTGGGACAGCGGCTCTCGCTTCCCCGCTCCTCTCCTCCCGCCCCCCGCTCTCTCTCTCTCTCTCCTTTAATGTTGGCCACCTCCGCTCGCCTGAACTTGGACCTTCAGCGGCGACAATTTCTCTGGCCTCGACAGCACGATTAATTTCTCCTGCCCTCGGCGGGGCCTCCGAGTGCGGTGGAAGTCCAGCTGGCCTGCTGCTGATAAGATGTACCTTTTGATTTGTTTTGTCTTTGATTGCCTTTTCTGTCACCTACAATGGCTGGCCGCCTGGAGACCTCCACATCGCCTGACTGACGGATCTATTTATCTATAGGCTGCTCCCTGGCTTCTCCTCCCCCTCGCTCCCCTCCTCCCCCAAACCACCACCTTGTACCACTGAAGTCCCAGTCTAATAGAAGCCGTGAAGGCTCATCCACCATAAAATACATCTGCCATCCTCCTTCTCTCCAAGATAAAAGCCTGTCAGTGTTACTTTCCAATTCCAGGCAGCTTGATTAATGGTGAAAAGCCACTGCAAGATCGACTTCTGGTTTTTACAAGCGCTGTCAGCCAGCCCAGGGTTATGCGAAACACACTCATAGAAAACAAAACAAAATGAGAAAAGGTTGGGTGGGGAGGGAGAAGAGAGATGGGAAGGAGGGGGAGAGGGTAACCAAATCATATTAGGCTCAAGACTAAATAAAATAGGAACCTGGAGCCATCAAATACCTGTCAGTCGGGTGCAGAAATACACTCTGCAGCTCATTGTACCAAGGCAAATTATGGCAATAATAAATCATTGTTGAAGGAAGATTGTTGATAAATTTTTTTTGGATGGTGGCATTCAATAGGGGCTCTGGGACACCTGCCACTGGGCTTGGAGCGAGAGCCAGAGCAGGTTATTAGCCTGTCACTCAGCCCTCCTCCTCACACCCCGCAGGAATCGCAGGCAGTGGGACTAGAATAAAAAGTCTGGAAAGAGAGATATTAAAAAAAAATTAATTAAATAGCTGAAACACTCCTAAAGGAAAAAATAAAAGAAGGGAGGGGGTCAAAAGAATTACAGCCCTCTTTGCAAGGCTCATTTTTGATAAAGAATATTTTACAGTGGCCCAGCCTAGTAGTGCTTCAATCACTCCATCTGCCATCAAGAGGCAGCCATCTCTAGGGTGAGATATGGCTCTGATGGAGCAAAAAAGCCACACACTCTGGAAATGTCTGGGAAAGCATACAGCCCGAAAAACAAAGTATGGAATATTCCTGAACCACTGAGACTGGGCTTGGACGGCCAGGAGTGGGGTTTCTCCAGGCTCCATCCTGTGACAAGCAACACTATGAAGTGTGGAGGTGTGAGTGCTGTGAGGTTGGATCCCAGTTCTCTGCTGTATGGGATTATCATCCACATCCAATGGGAACCAAGACCATCCTCAGATAAATCACTCACTGCAACATCTCTGCATCTGAGGCAAGTTCCCCATCTGAGCTGATTAGTTCCAGCATTTCTTGGGTGATGAGGTTTGACTGGATCATGGGACAAGGTGCACATTGCCTAAAAAAAGAAACCCATGTCCCAGCTTTTACCAAGCATGGGCAGAGCTCAACATCACATTTTCCTAACTGGAAGGTCAGGCTGATCAGCAGACACCACCTTTACTAGTGAGAGAGGAGCTGGCAAGGTAGATGTAATATCCAGTGACCTCACACAGATAAACTCCTCTGTTCATTTGGAGGATCCTATTTCCCCATCACACTGGACAGAACCTCTGGCCTGGCCAGGGACTTCAGTTTATTTCTATTGCCTGTTGAGACACCAAGGAGAGGATAGAACTGACTGAAGGAAAGGGCTGATAAACACGGAGCAGATGTTGCAAGGGAGGATGGCAAACTCAAGAGGTACAAGGAAGAAGAGAATGGAAAATAAAATTCCCCAAAACAGGAGAAGAAAGCGTGAGGAAGAAGAAAGAAAATCTAGAGAATGAGGAAAAAAAAGAAGAGAGAAAGGCAGAAATATGCTAAGAAAGGCAAGAGAAAGCATAACCAGAGGGGACGAATAAACCCTCTGTAGCAGATGCAATCCCAGAGAAAGCAAGACGAGAAGCACAAGTGAGATAGGATGTTTGAAAGAAGGTTGTGTATCACAAGAGAAGGGAAAGAGAGAGGAAGAGTAGACAGGTGAAACGGGGAAAGCAAGAGAAAGAGAGACACCCTGGAAAATGCGGCAAGCTCTCTGGCAAACTTCTTCCCGGGAAGCTAATGCCAGTAAAAAATAGAGGGGGGAAAAAAAAAACCAAGCCAAAAGAAAGTGTTGAGTAGAGAAGCAAATCCACCAAAACCCCAGGCAGAGGTTTTACCTCAAGTTATGAGTCAAATCATGTATTCAATTCGTATTAGAGACACCTTCTCAGCCACATGCCTTCCAAATTTGTGTGCATGGGGGAGACTTCAAATCCTGTGCCCCTTCTATCACATTGTTTGCTCAAAACCCTCAGTTCCCCTCAATTATCTCCCCTGCCAAAAGCTGCCACAATTCACTCCCACCAAACTTCTCTCTGCACGTCTGCGGCATCAGCCCCGCGTCATCCGGCCCGTGAGCTGCCAGGGGTGGGGACACGGGGCTGTGGCTGTGGGGGACAGGCTCGCTTCCCCAGCCAGGGCACAGGAACCCGGGTACAATGTCCCCATTGTCCGAGCGCTCCTTCATCTCCCCGGAGCACAGACCGGTGACGGGAGAGCCGCAGGGGAGCCGCCAGCGGCCCCGCGCTGATGTGAGCGACGGCAAACGAGGGGTGACAGAAGGGACCGGCGCAGGGGGCACAGCGGGGACAGCAGGAAGCAGCCACGAGGTCGGCGAGCGCCCGTCACCCGCCGGAAGCCACCGCAGGCTCCCTTTGGAGTGCAAGCACAGGACAATTTTCCCATCCGGGTGAAGTTAATGACTTCCACACTTCAGCTCTTCTCATCAGCCAGCCCTACAAGTGGACACGTCCAAAGGCTGCGGAGATCCCCGGGACACGCGGGCTCCTGCCCCGCTCGTACCCAGCCGCGGGGGCCGCACCCAGGCTCGTCCCGGTGCCCGGAGCTCTGCCCTGGCACCGCCCCGATCGCTCCAGCTCCTGCCCGTCTGTGCTCTACGGGCACCACCCGCACCCAGGCTTCTAAAACTTCTCAGACCCAGCATAGCCAGGACTTCTGCACTGCGCTGAGTTCCTGGATCCAGCCAGAGGACACCCATCCCCACCTTTCACAACAGCAGGACCGGGAACAGGAGGTGTCAGAAACAGAGAAGGCTCAACTTAAAAAAAAGGAAATTAGGAACACATGGTAACATGTATAAAAATATATTCATTTTTGAGGTGATAATGCTACTTCTGTACTCCCCTGCTTGAAATAAAAAGCTTCCTATAAAATGAATAAGTAACATCAATTTGAGTTATTACATGTTAAAACAGGTAACTATAACTCCCATTTATTGCTGGCCAACTTTACTGTCAGTCCTTAATATTGTACTCTGTTAACTACATTAAAAAGAATCTATATTGAAATCTCACATTGTTTTTTTCCCCCAGCTAGTTCTTCAAAACAGAAGTTTTTATGTATCTGCATTATTATGTCTGGATGTAAGTTCTACTTCAGAGCCATAAGATATAACCTTCTTTTCTGTATACACATTAGCAATATTGATGCCTTTTATTTTCAATATCTTATTCTCTCCTATTTTAGGAATAAAAGTATTCATTTTCTCTGTCAGTGCAAGAATCTTTGCAGGAGATGCAATTTCATTTCTAACATGGGCTGTATTTTGACTATGACACAGTAAAAGAAATAACATGTATTCCAAAAATATGACTATTTTGCATATGTTATCTAATTGCACCAAACACCATTCTTCATCATTAGACAAGCAGACAAAGTTTAGCTCAAACCTACAGGAAATATTTCACTTTTCCTAAGAAACCCAGGGGTTTTCCTCCCTGGAGGAAAGTCACAAGACTTTCTCCACTCAGTACTTGACTTCATTTTAAAGAAAAATTTTTAAAAATTCAGAACCTTTGTCTGTGATAATCTCTCTGCTCTGCAAGGCTTGAACATCATGAGCATTCAAACTTGGCAGACTGCTCCTTACTAAACCAGACCATGAGAGCAAGATGAGCGTGAGCTTTGAACCTGGTTCAGAGCCCGTCGCACATCGCTCTGTATTCACACAGCGATTCTCGTGTGCGTGTGGTGAGAAAATCAAAGGGATCTGTGGTGCCATCACACCTTTTCCCTCCCAGGGAGCACAGATCTGTGCCAGCCCGATGCAGAGCAGTGGCTCAGCAGCATCACTGCCACCACAGCCTGGCTGTCTCCGGAGGCAGACAGAGATGGATGGCCAGGACCGCCTGATCAATAGACCTTTTGTCCAAGCTTTTATCACAAACAATAGGAGCTGCAACAATCCAAAATATATTTAGCTAAATACTGGGAACTAGCAAGCCAAATGCTGCCACAGAGGCCAAAGACAATTCCCCAGCACCACCTTTGCTGGGTCCCAAGTGGGGACTGTCAGGATCCTCAGCCCTGCTTCAGCCTGTCCGTTCTTCTATCATCCCCAATGCTCTCCAGGTCTGAGAGCTGCACGTGGTTTTCCAGAGCAGTGAGCACAGGAGTGATGTGTTCAAACTCAGTATTAATGTAAAGAACTATTGCAGCAGCTTTATTGAATGGCTCCAGCCCCTCTGGACATCTGTACTGCACAACTTGGATACAGGTGACAGGCACCTAAGATTACAGAGACTGATAACTATATATTCCTAAAGGGTCCTGTCCCTCTGGATAGATTTTTTCAGAGGATGAATTTGCTTTGTCCAATCCAGAAGGCAGGATCTTGCCAGGACTATCCACACATATCATCACTTGTCTTCAGAAACACCAGCCACCTTCCCTCACAGAGAATCAGAGCAGGGTAACCCCACACCACCTGTGCTGGGACTGGAGGAAAGCATTCATCTAATGGCATTTAAAGACCAACAGAACACATACATAGGAACAAGGGAGAAAATTTTAAAATTACATCCAGGAATAGCTAAGCCTTTTAGACAGAAATGGAGAAAAATTGTTTTACATGGTCAAGCACTCTTGCTATTGTTGTTACAAAAAAGCAAATTGTGTGAAGCTCATCTCACACCCTTTGAAATGTCGTGTTGGACAAGGTCACAAAGCTCCTGTGCCCCATCTGATTTGGCAGCCAAGGGCATGAGGCTCTTGTGCCTTCCAGCAGACAGATGTGTGTGCACAAAGCTCTCATGCACACGGAAGAAAGGCCATCTCTGACCTCAGCTGCCCACATCTCTGGGAATTCATCCTGCTCCTCAAACCCCTTGGCTCTTGCTGCCCCTGACAGAGGTATTTGGCAAGAGCCACATCATGCTCCTGCCAGAGGATTTACAAGGGAAAAGCAAAGCTGCACTTTATTGCTGCAGTAATGGCTCTGCAGGGTAATGGAACTAAACAGCATCTATTCAGATGACACAGGTGCCTGCTGAGGGGGCTCCAGGGCGGGGAGCAGAGTGCTCCTCAACGTGTTTGCATTTGCAGCAGCACATTATTATGGGAAATGTGAGGTTTGGACAGTCTAAGGGTCACTTCCACAGAAGGGCTGAAGCTCTGACATGAGAAATACTTGTTTTGTGCAAGAACCTCCCAGCACAGATCCACCTGTGGAATACAAGAAAATAGGACGGAGGATTTTTCTCAGGTCTTTCAAGTTGTGGGCTGGAGCCTGGGCTAAGTAAAGATCCTTTCTCCTGATGACTAGAGGAGGCTGCTTCGTTACGCCCACACAAACCTCCCTGAGCTGCAGCCATGTAACAGCCTTCAGGCAACTTCATTATGTCTCCAATTACACTTTCTAGAACCCCAGTAACATCAATCTGTCACCTCTGCTTAGGTAAAAGATCTAGATTTGAGTAGATTTTACAGCTATTATGTTTAACAACCGAAACCATAGAGAAATGGTTTTGTCTTCTCTTACAGTAAAGTGTTAAACTTGATGAATTGCAGGCACTCAAAGCTCTGATCATCATTTAATGGATTATGCATAAAGGAAACACACTCTGGAGAAGTAGAGATTCTACAAGGGTGAAATAATATCAAGACCGTGATGTATCAGCAATTCTGCATGAACAAAGGAAAACATGACCATGATGGCACATGGACCACTGGATTCTCTGACCTCCATTCTCCTACGGGTATGAGCTCACTGCTCACACACTGCTTTTGGGATTAAGGGCAGAACAAAGTGTATTATTTCACCACTTAACTGTTCATAGTTACGTTTTAAAGACACCCACTTTATACACATACAGGTATGCAGTCTGGATCTGCACTTCAGCCACTACAGAGTTAACACTTCTGTCTGGTGCTTTAAGAAGCGGCAACATTGGTGGAAGAGGCACGTGAAGAGATGGCAGACACTGTTTGAGCCAGGACTCTTGCAATGATCAGCTGTAGGACTGGGGACAGGTCCTGTCCTGCTCTGCAGTTTTGGGTTTTTTTAAAGGTGGGAGGTTTGTTTTCAGAGTGTACAATTTTTGGAGCCAAAAATCTCCATGATACTGTAATTACAGCCAGTACCCACAAAAATTGGAACTCACATGCAAAAGAAACAACTCTTGCAACACAAGTAACAGACAAGAACCCACTTCATCAAAATGGAAACCCTTCTAGTCTATTGGCTCTGCAACTAGAACTCTTTTCACATGAGATATCCCTGTCACCATCCCAGTTTAATGGATCATGCGAGCTTCCACCTATCCACTACAAAAAGGTGGATACCTGTGTTTAAACCTAAATAAAAATGACTTTGATGTACCTCAGTTGCAGAAAGTAGTGTCAGACTCCCTGGCTTGTGCTACTGTGTTCCATCACTAAATTAGATAAGTCTTATCCCAAATGTTGGCTTGTTTCCACCAGCCTACACTGCTTAAGAAATGGGAAGCACTGAGATAAGAGGAAGCTCTTTTCTACCTACTTAAGGAAATTAACATGTCCCCCCCAATAAATCTCTCCTCCTTTCAAGAGTCACTCAAAGCAAGGAGGATAGGTTAAAAAAATGCTCTTCTAATGACTTAAAAATCAACAGTTCAAGCTTTATCCTCAAATACCCAAGGTAAAAGTGCTTAGAAAAGGAATTATTTTAACAAACACACTTTCCTATCTTACAAGTTTCTACATCTGCAGAATGCAAAGAAAACTTTGTACAGTGCAAAGGAAACACGAGGTCAGGCTGGGATACCAAGGTTAAACAAATCATTGATTTCTATAGCACACAGGTATTCTGGGCTTGTCTGGCAGGGGAGATCCAGCAGGCAGCTGCCCATCTGCATTTTAAGCACCATCCCCAGCCACAAAACGCACTCACAATTTGTTGTCAGCAGACTTCAAAATCCTGGAGCTCAAGAGCATTTTCAGATACTGATTTTAGGTAGAGGCACATCATACCACCATATCCCAACTTCACAAGGGTACATCCCCTCACTGCTTCGACTCCTGCACTGCTGCTTCCCACAGCTCCTTCATGGCCTCTCACCACACACCCACCAGTTACTCTCTGCAGTTGAGCTCTGCAATCCCAAATCGTTGTGTAAGTGACCACAGTTGTGGTCACAGGGAGCCCTTGCTCTACCTGCATTAGGCACAGCTCTGCAGTCCTAGGGAATCCAGCAGCAACAATTTCATGTTCTTGCATTGCCAAAATATAAAACTATTTAAACAAAAATAAAAATCACACTTATATAGTGAAGTTAATCAGGCAAAATGTTCTGCTCACCATTCCCTGTTCCCATATGTCTGGAGCTGCATTTTTCTTTTATAAATCTTCACACCACAGGTATAAAGAAGAGACACATCAGAGCTGTAAGAACATCAGAGAGCTTCAGACACGCTGAAGATTATAGTGGATAATACTCATCTGAGATTTCAGATAGCTAATATTCCCCAGCAGTGCTCACACCATTTTTGGAACCATCCACTTTAGCCTTATTATCTATGAAGGGGAATATGGGATTTTATATATGTGCCATGTATCCTGATTTTCTTCAAAGCAATATAAAAATATCTGAAACAGCTTCTTAAAAATACATATCCTTGCTGTTCTATTTGTTCCTCCTGTTTTAAGCTCCCAGGTATTCCTATTTCTGAAAAATTGGCCCAGCCTTCTTGTTCTCCAGCAAGAAATACCTCAGAGCCAGCATCCCATCTCTGACCTTGACAGCCCCCTCTGCGATGACAAAGTGTATCATGTCTGTGCTCGTTCAGTCTCCAGCCCCTGTGATACAGCTGCCAAAGGAGGTGCCAATTGTCAGGGTATTTCCTTTCTGCCAAGCGCTGCCAGCTTGGCTGGAACCATGCTGGCAATGGCCAGAGGATTGCTAGAACCTGGCCCACAGAAGAGTTTCAATTTTAGCAGATCCATCCAGGAGCATGTTATAAACCAGCAGCTTAAAGTCTAGCTGACTAATTAGGTCCCCAGCTTAGAATATTGATTTTGGTTTTAAATGCTTCTTGTTTTGTCTTCTGTCCAATCCCATAGACTGTCTCACTCTAAGCTTAAGTGGCAGACGAAGAGTCTAACAGCAACTGCCCCTTGACACCCAGCATGCTTGAAATATATTAGACAATATTATAAATATTATAAATGCTTTGAAATATTATTTTCAGCCTTTCAGCTTAAAACAACATCAATCCTGGCCCCAGCTCTTGGAAGCACAAATAAATAGTGGCAAACTCTGCTCCGAACTTTTTACATTGTACGACGCCCATCGGCGTCGCAGCGAAGGGAAAGAAAGGACACGCATTTGGAACAGATTTGATCCGCCTTTCCCTGATCCCGAGTGCCGTGCTTGACTCGCAGGGTAACATTGCCACCCGGCGGGCAGAGGCTCCCGGGCCGGGCTCGGAGCTCTCTGGGAGGCGCGGCGGAGCCGAGGAGCCGCTCCGGAGCCGTTCCGGAGCCGCAGCCCCCGGCGCTGCTCCAGCAGCCGCACGCCCGTGCCTGGCCGCGGCTCGAGGCCGCCGAGGGCTGGGGGGCCGTGGCGGAAACCCGGCGGAGGAGCGGCGGGGAAAGGGAGGGGAGGGACGGCCAAGGCGCACACCGCGCCAGCGGAGATGTCACCGGTGTCCCTCCGTGCACAGACCCTCTTCTCCGCTGGCGGAATCACCCTGCGGCCGGCACGGCCCCTGCAGGGAGGCGCCCGGGCTGCGGGAAGGGCTGGAGCACGCGGTCAGCACCCCGCAACACCTCGGGAGCAGGGCTGGCATCCAGGCTGCGGGGGCTGCCCCAGGACCCGACAGCGTCACACCACACCCGTGAGCAAACAGCTCAGGGGAACCTCGGAGACTCCCCACAGCATGGGGAAAACTGAGGGCCACCTAAAGCTTGTTTTTCCCTGCGAGAGGACAGTCAGGGAAAACAGTTACTGGGCCCCTTGGCTTCCTCCTTTACCAAAAGCTGGCTGAGAAACCTGTTCCACAAACCAGTCTGTTTACAGTATGGGACAGGGTTATCCCCAGAAGAAATCAAGGGAACACAGTCATGAAACGTTTAGAGTAAAGCAACAACCTTTATAGTTGCAGCCAAAAGGAATTCATTTATTTTTAAATATAAAAACCCAACAACAAAATGTTTGAGAAATTAGGAAAAAAAGTCCATTTGTTTGCCATCTCAAAATTATATGGAAATAGGCCCCAGGACTAAGTGAACTAGAATAAACCAGATGATTTTCAAGGCTTCATGAATAATGACAAAAGGGACAAAATTAAAATACCCAGCACTTAAATGCTACAGAAGCTTTCACATGAAGCCTGCAGTGCAGAAGAAAAGGCCGTGTCAAGAATTTTGCACAAAACACCACCAGCAGAAAAAGGATGTCTGATGTTGCCCTGGTGTTTGTGTTTCATCCAGCTCTCTTGCACATAACTCATCATACCTAGGGTGAGCTCTATTATTTCTGTGATCATGTGTGTGATGACATAATATTCCTACAGCAACCACAGTCATCAATGGAAGTTTCCTGCTGAGAAATAAAACAGCAAGAGAGAAATCAGGCTGCTGTTTAGAATGACTTCACAAATGACCAAAATCGTGGCTGAACTTCCTGCATCCAGTAACGGTATTTTAAGCAAATTTGCTTTCAAGTTCTGGGATATTTCTATTTGGGAGGAAGGAAAAATTTTCCCTAAGTTTAAAAACTCAGAGGGCAAAACAATATTGGGAATAGCATTAGCTCTGAGTTCTGTTGTTTCAATTGTCACGCTATAAAAAGACTGGCAAGGTATCTCTCACAGAAACAGTTTTTGTTAAACTGATGCATCATTACCCCACTCACCCCTATTTACTTGTGCAGTGCCTTTAGAACTGCAACTCGAAAAAGAAGAGCCCAGAGGAATGGTCAAGGTTCAGTTATTTTGGCAACCCACTACTGAGAGACCTTGCAGCAAATACAATTTGTCTTTATTTCACACTAACACTCTGATCAGGTGTTTTGAGGGTATCACTGTCTCAGTCTCATAGGTAGGTAAGGTTATTCAACAAGTGTTAGAACTGTAACAGTATCCAAGCACCAAAAGCCAAGCACTAGCTCCAAAGATGTACTTTATTTCATTATAAAGCAGATTTTTTAGGCATTATTTCTTTTTGTCAACACCCACTCTATGGCCAGCAGGTCCTGCTTTGAGGACACAGCTGTTTGGTAACAAAGATTTACCACTAGACAACAAAAATACAGATGCACAGAACAAGTGCTGCTTAGACACCGAAGAGCAAATGGTCTAAACTGCAACCAGTTCAAACAGATGATATGACCAAAAATACAAATACAGCTCCAGCCCAGCCAGAGCTGCACGCACAGAAGTGGACTCTTTTATATCAAAACAAAGTTCATATTGGGCTTCCTGGAAAAACAACCCAAAAAAATCCCCAAAGCAGAACTGTATCAGAACCCTTTCCCTGTCCTTTTAACGCCACTTTTAAACTGTCCCCATTTCACATCACAGTTGTGCTGTGGTGCACTAGTACTTTATGGAAAACAGGAAAATGATTGAACGTAGTGTGACATCATAGTGAATGGTTGACAGCAATCATTTCATGGATACTTCATCCCAATTCTTTTACTCCTTTTCCAATCGTGATCCTCACCCCAGGTGGTTGACTTTCATTGATAGGTGCATCTCATTCCGCATTTGCAGATTTCCCACGTGTTTGGTATCTGAGCTCAGCGCATTAACAAGGGCTTCTGGATGCCATCTGTGCTCCTTGGGTGTATAACAGAGTCCCACCACTCCAGCAGGAACAGTGACTCACATACTGTCTGCCCAACATGCAAAAATGCACAGAAGGCATGTTGAGGCAGTGTAAAGAAAAGTTCCAGCATTAAAACTCCTCATTCTGGTTTCCATGTTGTCCAATACTGACTGACGAAAAGTGTATTTACAAGACTCCTACACAAACATTTGCATTTGGTCCTAGGCACCTGATTAGTACTGACAACCTAAATTAAAATGGAAAATTAAGTTTTATTCTGGTCCATTACAGCCTTAACTGTAACCTCTCCAATTCGAAATCTTCAAAAAGGATCTTCAAGAAAGGAAGCCAAATACCTTCTGAAAGAGTATTTTCCAATGTACCACTCAAATCCATGAGATTATAGGATGGAAAAGCCTTCTACATAAGCCCCTTAGTGGAGTTATCTGACAAGGGTCTCGTATCTAGATCTACAGAAACAGACAAGTAACATCCATTCTTTCCACTCTTTTGTGGTAATGAGACTCAAAATTCACTAGATATGAGTAATCAGATAACATCCTGATTGCTACGAGACCAGAATTCACTATCAAGGAAAGAAACTTCGCTCTAGCAAAGAGCACAAGCAGATTTGCGTCTAAGCAGCCATAACACTCATTCCTTTCAGCCAGCATCAGAACTAGAAGTACAGCCACTAATGGCAATAAAAACTAGTTAGAAGGTTTTACAAAGTTGGTTTAACCAGGTCTCAAAGTAGCAACTCTTAGGCACAGGTTCTGGCAGAATCTAGATTTACCTGAGTTTTCTGCTTGTGGAGGAGAGGTGGTGGGAAAGGAGACATTCCTTTCTTACATTGAAACTTGACAACAGTCTCAAGCCAATACTCAACATCTGACAAAGTCTAGTGCAGTAATTACAAGACAACACATTCGGAATTAGAGATACCATTTAGTAAAAAGAAACAACTGCCTTTCAAATCTGCCATACTGAAAAAAAAACCCCAAACACATGAAACACTGTTTGTGCTTACAACCGTAATTATGGAACTGGAGCATCAGATGGAGAGGTTTATCTCACCATTACTACAAAGGAGCTGCAAAAACAAGTTAAATGGAAAAAATTCCCTTCCAAATACTCATTTAACAAACATTAATTAAAACCTGTAAAGGCTTCTGGTTACTGAATGTGAAAGGGGCTCAAAAAATTTTCAGGAGTCATTGAACTAAATCCAAGTCAAAAAGCTGACTCTCCTAACACGTAATTAAAAAACAATTTTCTTAAAAAAATTTTTTTTGCACATCTTCCTCATCAATTTATAAAATGCAAACAGTATACTAGAAAAGTTTGAACATAAGGGAATGTGCTTTGGAAACATTATTAAAAGACATGTTTCTATAGAATGACACTATCAAGTTTACGATACTTCTTTTCACCTGACTGGCTACACTTTGAGAATGTCCCTCCTCTCTCTCCTGGGTTCATGAGAAGCTAGGTTTAGAAAAGAAGAGCTCCCATACTGCCAACTTCACTCTGTTCCTTTACAAAAATTTCGAAGTACTGATAAATGATGGTGACAGCGAGCAGAATTCCAGTTCCAGAGCCAATTGCCCCAAGGAAGTCTGCCAGCACAGAGAGAGCACCGATACAGAGCCCACCAAAGGCAGCAGCTGTAGGGATGTACCTGTAAAACACGAAATGAGAACAGAAAAAGGGCCATTACAGTTTGCTCAGGATAGTAACAAAAAAGTCAGTGGCAGAACACTCTCTTCTCCTGCGGGTCTGCAGTCCAAGGTAAGGAACATGCAATAATGCCAGTACACTGGGTAAGGAAATAAAAAGCTCAACCTGACTGGAGGAGAAAAAAATGCTACACTAAGAGGAGAAGGTATTACAGTCCACCACGTAATTACGAACAAATACTAAACTTGTGGCTACCAGCTCTTCAAGTCATCTGTAGATGACTGAAATCCAAAGTTTCAATAACGTTTCTGTAACACAAAGGGTACATTGGTCCTACCCTGAAATCTGAAAACCTAGAGACATCAACCCCTGCCTAGCTCTGCACCTAGGAGATTTAAATAAGTACTTGTTTTAGAAGCAAGGTCTGCATGAAAACAGTACTCAAGACTAATAACACACAAAAAATTACAGTAAGAAAATAATTCTGGGTCAGTTTCAACTGTAAAACACACTGAAATGCTCATTATTAGCTACCCTGAGAAGAGTATATAAATGAAAAAATAAAATAGGAAAAGAAAAGGTCCAGAACTTAAGGCAAATTCTTTAAATGCAAGGCAAAAATAAGCTGTACTGTACAAGTCTTCCATTAATGAGATAATGTTCTATGTCTCATACATGTAACATCAAAGCTGAAAGAATATGTGTTCTAGGATCTAGAAAATGGAAGTCAAAGCAAACTTTGCCATGTGTTTGCCCACAACACTTTGCATGAACAGCCAGTGAATGTGTAGCTCACCTGTTGAGTTCATGTACCATTGAAGTTTCTCTGTGGCCTCGCATTACCATTTGCTGTTCTTTCAATTGCTTGGCAACCTGTATTGAATCAAGGAACACAGCAAGTAAGTTTAGTGTCATTTACCGAGGCCATGGAACGCAGTACTGTGGGAAAACAGAAGCAAGACATTGCAGTAAATGGTGGAGGGGTTGGGCGTTTTTGTATTGTTCTGGATTGGTTTCTACATTACTCATCTGAGTTAAAAATACCCAGTATTTTAACTTCAAATAAATTACAGTCACTTTTCTACCTGTCAATTACACAATTTTTTTTTGATAACTCCAGTCATACTGAGAAAATGAAAATTTGGATACTGGTAGGCTCTCATACACATAATTCAATCCATGTTTTGCCATCTACCCTTCTCCTGATGAGGGTCTAGTAGAAGTTGCAAAACCATTCCTTGAAGTGTCCATTCTGTTTCAGTTTCCTGCATTCAGTTGAGTCAACTATTTATTTGTGCAGCCACACTAGAAACAAGACTTAGAATACCTTCTTGGAACATTATTCTTAAACTGGATTTCTGCAGTTGCACAGGGTTACAGCAGAGCCCTGCAAACACTTTACTAACAACTGTGAGTACAAACTCTAGCAGGGGAACATGAAGGTGCTCTTCACTGACTCCATGCACTGAGAAAACACACTTTCAGATGATTAAGCTGCCAGTTCTCCACTACACAGTGAACATTTAAGTAATGATTTGATTTATCAACCTTTATTTCTGACCTTTTTTTACATGAACTTAAAATAATTTTACTTAGTATCAGGAAAAGGTATTAAAGTGTTAAAAAAACCTGTTTGTTGGTTTACTCTGAAATAAAAACCTGACTATACATGGCTGTGAGTGCGTCCCTGCATGCCTGACAAGCAGCAAGATACAAGTCCAAAACAAGAGAGGGCTCACACTGTTACAGTAACTGTGCAACTACATATTTGTTAAAGAATGTATTAAACCATTCCATACGGCTGCCAAACTTCACTTCCTATCCAAAACCACACAATACAAACATACCACAATGACAGCTATCTGTCTTATTTTCCAATTCCAATTTCAGGACGATACAGTTCCTGAATATTAAATATCCTATAGCAAATGGAATTTTTGAGAAGCTAGGTTCAAGTACACTAATGCACTGCACTATATTCTCCATTATCGGTGCTGTCAAGTTAAAAATAACAACCTCTAGTTAATTTTCCCACAAAGGAAGCTCAGAACTCTCTATGTCAGGAATGGCTGGCTGAGCTTTACTTGCAAGTTTTTCAGTGGCAACTGCCTCGCACACAGTGCGCCTCTCATGTGGCACTGAAAGAGTTTCTACCTCTCCTGTTACCTTTCCTGCTCTCACACTCATAAGATGTTTCTATCTTTTAAATTTCCTAATTCCAATGAAAACAATTAAGTTTTAATGTTGTTTTGAAAAAGCACTAAAGGAAACAGAGGAAAAATTACCCCCATTCTGTCTCAATCTTTCCCAACTGCAAAAAAGACACAGTCCCTCTTTACACAAACAGTGAATATTACCAACAAGATTACCAGCAGAACAGCTTTTTCAGAAGAAAGTCAGTCTTATTCTTACAATAGCCCATCAGTTTTCATCATATAAGCTTACATAATTTGTCATTTTAAACTTACATCTTTGGCAGAGGAACCAGAGACTTCAATCCACGTCTTAGAGAAGAAAGCACAGGAACCCAACATAAAAACAATATAAACAACTGCATGTACAGGGTCTTCCAACACTGAAGAAAAGGACTCTGGAGGTGACAGATAATAACAGAGTCCACCAACTGGATAAGCACGAGCAGGGCCTCCAGATGATGTGTCCTGCAAGAAGGAAGCAAGCAGTCAGTCACCAACCTTCTCACTATTGCTTAGCCATTAAGCCAAGTCTGGGTTTGTATCACCTTTGTGTCATTTTGCATCATGACTACTGCAGCAGCACACACATTCACATCCATCACAGCAGGTCTCATATGCTACCACTAATTCAAACAAATTACTAATTTAGGAGTTTCAGCGTGCACGACCACTTATCAAAGTGTGTCTTAAAATTCAGAGACTCTTCAACCCCACATTTCAATGGTGCCCTTGTAAAGATGTATGCAAGATGAGAAGAAATACTCACAGACCAGGTGCCCAGCAGGCTGACCAGTAAGTTGCCACTGAAGCGGGCAGAAAGCATCTGGGAGATGACGTACAAGTTTGACACCAGGGCAGACTGGAGAATAATGGGAATGTTGGAAGTGTAGAACAACTTGATAGGGTAGGTGTTGTACTGGCCCCGGTAGCGAGCAGATTTGATAGGAAGATCCACTCTGAAGCCCTGAAAAGTTTTCAAGAGAAAGTCCCCCATTACATCTGGACATGAACCCATACCAGAAATCATAAACTGCAAGTGGCAAGGCCTTGCCAGCAACAGAAGAAACCTGCAATCATTTTGTGCAAGTACAAATACTGTGCCCAGAGGGCTCTCCATGAGAACCCTTCTGAAAAGGGTCTGCAAGCCTGCAGGGCTGTCTAAACACACACACACACAAGAAGGTATGAAAGATTTAGCCATCAGAAGAAATGTGAAGTTTCAAGAAGACTAAACAAAGCATCCCGGAAAAGAAACATTAAAACTTCCTATATTCTTCAGAAACAAACAGTAACAGACAAACAGGCCTGAAGACTTCAAAGTATTTCCCAGTCAAAAGCAAAAGTATTTGGGTTAGACAATATCACATGCACACATACATCTGGGATATTTTTGTTCTTTGTTTCTTTTTTCAGAGACTGAAGTAAGTCTCAAGTCTTCTGTGTGACTACAGTAAGTGTGGAAACTGATTAAGAGAAGGCAGTGTATAATGAACATCCAGACGCTGCAGGTACAAAAATGAGTCTTGTGAATACATAATTTCTTGTAGAAGGAAGCAGATTTCAGACCTACTTCCATACAGTTTTACAGCCCTCATTATTCCAACTGACCTGGAAATAAATGACAATTGCAAAGACAAAGATGGTGGCGATCAGATTCATGAGATTGGGAAGATTCTGACGGTAAAAGGCCTCACGAAGAGCTCGGACTTTGTCTGTGCGAGTAGCCAGAAGATGGAACAGAGCAATGATGGCTCCCTCAAATTCCATGCCTTGGGAAGGAAAAGAAAAAACAGGTTAGGTGAGCTGTGATTATCTCCAAGCTTCAGTGCTTTGTCCCATTAAGCATACTTCTGAACTGCAGGATGCAGAATGGGAGTTCTCCGAGTCTTTTGCATCTTGAGCACGCTCTCAGGCTTTTATACTGTCACCCTTCATATCAGCTATGTTATTTCCAAGATTTTTTTTTAAATCCCCTTGTAGTGGCCTAAAAACTAAATCATAACCCAGCATGGGATAACTTTGTTGGGCTCTAGAAACATTGACAAGCACAAAGTTCTTTCTTTCCTCCTCCTGATCAAAAAAAAATGTAAACTTACAGGGCAGCATCATGCTTTCCAACGTCAGTCATGGTGAGACACAAGTTACTGTCTGGATTACAGCACATGGCATAACCTCACTTCTGTTTTCTACTGTACAGCAGCAAATAAGCAAACTCCAGTGGAGTTTGGAGAATAAAGTCTTTGGGACAAAGTGTAAAAAAGGCAAGGAGCAGAAAGAAATAGCTAATATTTGGTCAGTAAGTTGGGCAGCAACCATAATATATTGGCAGTCTACCACTGCTGACTTTTAATGAAGGCACTGTAAGAAATTCAGGTTCAGTAAATATCTTGTGAGATACTATAAATTGAGAAGAAATGTCTTTGTGCTTGCACTTTGCACAGCAGCACTTGCTGCATCAGAAAGATTCACTACACAGCCAAGATGGTGGTAACAGCATTTGGCATTAAGTTAAACAGTGGGAAAAAAAAAAGGTGCTGGCTTTTTGTACAAACTATTGGTAAAGAAAACAGACTGTGCCATATTACCTCGCCCTGTGTTCACTGTGGTGGGGCTGAATGCTTTCCACACAATAGTCTCACAGATATTGGTAGCAATGAAGAGAGAGATGCCAGAACCAAGACCATATCCTTTCTGGAGCAGCTCATCCAAGAGCAGAACTATCAAACCAGCAACAAAAAGCTACAGTAGAAAAAGAAATACAGCGTTAGTTCCATGTCTTCTTCATTTTGTTAAAAAAAATAATGTGTATTAAAAGATTAGACTGTATATGAAGAAGCTGATACATTTGGGCCTTTTTTCACTGCATGTGGTACAGCCTGTCCATAGGCTGATTTTCTGACCCTTTCAGGGGAAGAGTAGGTAGAGAAGACAGGAAATTACCTGGATTGTGATAAGCAAGCAGATACCAGCACCCATCTCGGATGGGTCTCCGTACATTCCAGTCATTACATACACAATAGACTGTCCAATGGTAATGATCATTCCAAACACTACAGAATAAAAAGAAAAAAGTATGTATTTGTCCTGGATATTTATGTCAGCAGGCAATTAGAGAAACAGAAATCACTTTTTGGTAGAGAATCTTGGTTTCAGCTGAGATAATTTTCTTTGTAGTAGATGGTACAGTGCTGTGGTTTGGATTTTCCATGAGAATAATGCTGATAACAGGCTGATGTTTTAGTTGTTCCTCAGAAGTGCTTACCCCAAGTCAAGGACTTCTCAGTGTCCCTTGCTCTGCCAGCCAGCAGGTGCACAAGAAGCTGGGAGGGAGCTAAGACAGCTGGCCCTAAGTGGCCACAGGGATATTCTATATCATGGAATGTCAGGCTCAGCACATAAAGTGGGGGGGTTGGCCAGGAGGGCTGATCACTGCTCAGGAACCAGCTGGGCATCGGTCAGCAGGTGCTGAGCATTGTATTTTGCATCACTTGTTTCCCTGAGGTTTTATTTCTCTCTCTCCTTTTTGTTACAGTTATTATTGTTATTATTATATTTTACTTTGTGTCAGTTACTGAACTGTTTTTACCTCAACCCACCAGTTTTCCTATTTGTTTTTTCTGATTATCCTCTCCTTCCCACAGGAGGGAGAGTGAGCAAGTGTCTCATGTGATACTGAGTTGCCAGATAGGGTTAAACCACAACACTTGGGAAGGAATACATAACTCAGGGGATGTTCAAATACAAGAGCAAGTTAACTCTGCTGTCTGAAATCTGGCACTGGAAATAGAAATACACACAGATAGTTCAGAAACAAACACACTTAGAATTAGGTGGGTTTGGTTACCAAAGACTGCTTTAGATACTGAAAACTCTGAGGGTGTTAAGATATTATTGTAGCAATTTATGATTTTTTTTCCAGTACACATACCAGTAAGTAGTGTACAGCATCAAATAGCTACAAAACACTAAATTTTTTCTAGAAGTCATTATCAACTGACCATAGAGACCCTTTACCGATGAGAAAGTCCCATGCCTGGAATTGCACAGTATAAACACCCACAACCAACAGCTTAATCACTATGAAATACTTAGATTAACACTGACCATCACAGTTCAAAAGCTGAGTCCCTACAGTCTCTACATTGCTTCACCTATCAGGGGAGATTACAGCAGCAATGCCAATTGCACTGATACTTTTCCTTTTCACACCTTTTTGAAGCTTAACAGCCAACAAGGCAGAGAGCTGTCAGTAAAAGACTGATGAAATACAGGTATCTGCAGCAGAACATGAACACACAGCATGACAGAAACCCACAAGTCCAACTCCACCATTCATCCCATGGTAAATTCCCACCTTCCACTGTTAGGGTGAGATACTCTATACCACCAGTGCTCAACACAAGCTGTTACTCACATTTCTGAGCTCCGTTGAAGAGAGCTCTGTCCTTTGGGGTGTCACCAACTTCAATTATCTTAGCACCTGCCAAGAGCTGCATGATGAGCCCTGAAGTGACAATGGGTGAAATGCCCAGCTCCATCAACGTTCCTGCCAGACACAGGAAAAACAGTGAAGTTCAAAGTTAGTCTTTATCAACCTTTACATCACGATGGAGAAGATCTAAAACTCGAAACCTCCGTAAGTGTAGAAGTTCTCAATGACAACAGAAGCTTGTTAGAAGTCAGTTGGATATGTAGTACTCCTCAGTACCTCAAAAATACTGAAAAAGACTTTTGCTGTCAAGAGCAGATTTGTTTTGCATAAAACAAAGTATGATATAAACTGATAGCCCAAATGATATAGAACGATAAAGTGAATTCAGGAAACTGTCACCATTCTTAATTTATAGCTGCATTAGAAAGCCTCCACAAGAAACAGAAATTCATATAAACTGCTATGCATTTCAATCTTCTGTGTGACAGACTCAAAGATGTCAGCCAGGAAACCACAGCACTCAAGGAATACGATTTCAAACACAAATCATAAACCTTGAAGATTGCAACAGCAGCAATGCAAGTAACTAAGAACTGTCTCTTCCCAAATCATTTCCCTCAAAAAAAACCTCTCAATTTTTGTACATATAATAGATTGCACACAGTCAACCATAAGCTCATTTTATCCAGAAAGTTGTGCCTCTCCCAATGCCACACTAGTTTATGACTTTACATAATACAGAAAAAGCACTTTTCACTGTATACTTGTTTTTATCTTCTTTAAAATGGAGTGGAATGCAAGTCCAAAACCATTTTGATTCAAGCTAAAAAAAAATGCCCTCCTGAAAGACTGACCATACCTCTATTTGATGCCAAAATCACTCTCATCCAGTAGAAAGGATCTGCTGAGTCTGATGACATAATGCCAAACAACGGAATCTGCATTTCCAACCGAGAGATTAAATTAGAGACTTCATAGCATGCTTTAAACATTTCAGCTCTTCCTTAAAAAAGGGAAGGAGACATACCTGGCAGCATACTAAGAAGATGAAGAGTGTGATAGCTGTCCATAGTACCTTCTCCTTAAACTGAATCTAAAGGGAAAAAACACAAAACCAAAAACCAACAACAGATGACAAAGCTGTCAAGATAACAAGACCTCGTCCATCAGGCAAAACTTTCGTAGCAGCACACTTGATTTTCTTGTGAAGGGACAAAGTACAGAACATCCTAAAGAAAATAATGTACTGTTCATCCCTTTTATCCCACATAAAGCCAAGGAAAGTTACAAAGCTTTATTGAAAATTTAATCCAAGTAAACAAGCTTATGTCAATGCAAGGTAATTCTAGTACTTCCACAGAAATGAGTCTTTTTTCATGAGAAAGAGCTTCTGAGAAAAAAACAATATGAGAGAGCAGCTTATCTCAGCAAATAATCTTAGATTAGAGCTTATGAAGCAAAGATTTTCAAGCTGCTGTTTTAACTTACTCTAGTTTGCACTTCAATCAGTACTGCCTTCAACATCTCACCATGCACTGCTGTGACATAACCAAATCTGCACAACTGCATTTATTCTTGTACAACCACATCCACAAGACAAGAGGCACCACACATGCACTCCATTAAAAACAACTGTGCCTAAAACTGCCATTCTCCCAACAGGGAAGAAACCCCAAAACTCAAAAATGCAAACTCTAAACATTTTATACCACACAAATAAAAACCTAGGAAGAAAACTTTATTAACTTACCTTCCGTTCTGGCTTTTGAATTTCAGGCAAGATAACACAGAAGGGCTTGATCACTTCAAGAAATTTTACTGCACGGAAATAAGTTAAAAGACAAAGTGAACACACAGATACAACAAACACTGGGAAAAGCTCAAGTGCAATTGAATTTGGACACATACTCTATACAATAAAAGTCCCACTTCTGGGGAATTTTTGGTTGGTTAGTTTGGGGGGTTGTTTTGTATTATTAAATTCCAAATACACAGAGATGCAGCTAGCACGTTTTAAGTACAGTATGGACTGGGAACAGAATTAAAGAAAGTCAAGCATTCTCCCACTTCACCAAGTAGGCTGACAGCACCAAAAAAACCTTTGTTATTGCTTTACATGAGTTTATGAACACCCTTAAACTTTTACTTCATGGTAATTTCTCCCCAGCCTGACATTTCAGGAAAAAATGCCTTGGGTATTGTATATATATTACTTTTGGGCCCTACAGTTTATGAATTCCTACACTCTTTTGGGCCATACATCTTAACAATTCCTACCCACGCAATTCAGAAGCATCAATTCACGTCAGTCTACAGAACATCTCATGCCATGATCCCCTTCTAGCCAAAAAGACACATCCTTAGATCAGAAGTCTGTCTTAAAATAAGCATATAACGAAGAGGGGATTTGCATAGTCACAAGTTCTCTCAATAGCAGACAGCTCTGAATTTGAAGAAGAGTTAATTCGAAATCTGCTAAGACAAATTAAGGTTGCACCCGTATTTTGGACTGATTTGAACTGAGTACAGCAGTGCAGAACTGAAACCACTGGTGCGGTCCCACCTCTTCACGGAGGGCTGCAGCTTCAGCGGCAACTTAGTAACGCTTTAAGACCAGCCCACAGAGACTTCAAACGATTATGTCTGAAAAGTTACACTGGACCGCGACATTCAATTTAAAGCAAATCAAGGGTCTCTCCAACGTCTACAGCAATACACCAATCGACTAAGACGCTTTCCAAGCAGCTTTTCCTCGAGGTGCGGGATCCTGCAGACTCCCACTGACCGGACCACTCCGGGCTGCAGACACAGTTCGTAGCTCCCTCTGACAATGTCCCTTGAAGGGCCATGCCCGATGCCCGGGGTGACATCCCGCCCCCCCCC
>VXBT01001894.1:907374-974373 GCA_013400235.1 Oriolus oriolus
CCCCGATACCGCGCCCGGCACCCTCAGCCTGGCGGGGCCGAGCAGAGCTCCCGCACGGGGCACCCAGCGCCGGTTCCCGCCCCGGGATGAGCTGCCACCTTTCGCGGCCGGAGGGGAGAAGCAAGAACCCAGCAGGAGCCGCTAAATCGGGGGGTCCCCGGTACTCACTGCCCATGGCGGCGCCGGCGGAGCAGCAGCGAGCGGCGGCCGCGGAGGGAGGGACACGTCAGGCTCCGAGCGCGGCCGCCCCCTTCCGCTTCCTGCCACGCGCCGCGTCCGCCGCCGCCGCCGCGCATGCGCCGGGCCCCTGCCGCACTGCCCTCCGCCTACAACTCCCACCGTGCTCTGCGGCCAGAGCGAACGATGACCTCATGGCTCGGAGGACGCGGCGACGCGCGACTTTCTGGGAGTTGTAGTCCTGCACCCCCCCGCCATCTTGGTGCTGTGCGGGACTGGCTCTTGTGTCAGGTTGTGTCGAGGAGCGCGTGTTTTAGCTACCAGAAAGCGTAGCGCGCTGGTTTAAGAGATTTCAACAGATAAATACATAAAGAAACACTTAACATTTGTTTCCTGGTTATATGTTTTTGTAGTGGGATGTTGTAGGCCTTGCTCTGCAGGAAGAACCTCCTTGCTCCTGCCGCAAATTACGAGTGTCACACGTCAGACCGTAGAAAGAGTGGCTTTGTCCAAATGGCTCAGCTGCCTTTGGCCATTTAGAAGTGACCTGTGTAGGTAATTCTCTGGAGTCTTTGTGGTCGATGGAGATACAAGTGGAGAAATACTCTGCTTACCTTACATCTATTTACCTCACACATGTTTTCAGATGAGATGAATCATCCTCCAGAGGTATTTACCTCTATTATAGAGGGAACTAAGGTGACAACTTCAGCCTAGATACCTGTATTTTAGGTGTCTGGTGTCAGACAGCTCCAAGTGTCAGTGTCCCACAGTCCCTGCCTGCCCAAGGCCGCGTGTAACACACCCAGATCCAGCTGGGCTTTAATAAAATACGAAATATTGCTGAAAATGTGAAGCTTTGGGCCGCGAGTCAACGAAGTCACAGGGCATCCACACGTCACTGTGTCACCCACCAGCACCAACAAGGGAAATGTGCTCACAGTGGCTGATTGTTTGAGGTGTTTCTTTCCAAGAACCAGTCAATGTTCTGTGTATTTTCCAGGCCTTTACAGAGAGAGTTATCCGTGGTCTGAAAGGGAAGGTAAACAGAAGTCAAGGGAAAAATTACAGTAAACAGAGGTGCTAATACAAAGCAATTAAAGTCAGTGTATACACTCTATAAAACTCAAAATGGCTTCCACAAAATCTCTCTGATACTTTCTAAGCACTTAGGTATGCTTTGTTTGATTATTTGATCCCTACTTTTCTGAGATTAATTTAAAAGAACAGCCCTAATTCCCATTTCATTCTTTTTCTTTTACTGTTTTTTATTGTTGGACTGTATACCTGCCCTTCTCCAGGCTTCTGAAACCATGCATCTCGTCTGTGAGTTACTGAAGACATCTGCCAATGGGTGTGCCAATGTTTTACTTCTTGTCCAGGGTTGCCCATGTCAAAACATCCAGTTTATTGAAACTGGTTTTAACCCACCCATTTCTAATTAGAGATAAAGCAGCTGCTTTCCAACTGACATGCAGTCTTGCAGAGTTGATTTGATAAGTTTCGACTTAGTAATGTGGACACTGCGCTGGTTTATCAGAGCTGATAAGTGCAAAAGGGAGAACCAGCAGTGGTTCTGTTGAGGTCTGGACAAAGAAGCACAGCAGTCATCAGGGGATTGATGGTAGAACCATGTAGTGAGATGCCAGAATTTGCACAGTCACACGTTCTTTTTGTGCTAGTAAACTCTGTTTGTGCCATAAGAATAGAGAAAAATATTTAATGGACTGTTATTTGCATGGCCCACCTGTCAGACTTTCGTGTTCCTGTTCTAATTTTTTAAAAATAATTTTATACAAGACGATAATTTGGTTCTCTACTGTAAAAAAATGTATAATTACATAAAATTTTCTACTCAGGGAGGATAAAAACTCATTAGATTTTGCCTACATCTCTACATCTCTATGAACACCTTCACATTTTGGGTTGAAAAGGGTACAGTCCTACAGGTAAAATTTGCCTTTGAAGTTCAGTTCTAGGTAGAAAAAATGGTTGCTGAAAGCAAGCTTTCTTCAGATCTTACAGTGGAAAAAAGAAACAGTTTTGCCAACTGCAGTAAAAAAATACACAGAGAGGAGAAAAGTTCAGCTCCTTTATATAATCAGGTGTCACTCTGCAGAAGTGAAGAGCAAAAGAAACTGAAGATACAGTTCTTGGGGCGTTATTACAGTAAAGCCATGTGAGACACTGAGTCAAATTCTGGCCTGGTATGAGTCCCTGACCTTGACAGTTTATCTTGGGGAACTATTTTGGCAGCCAATTGCAGACAGTGTGACAAAAATGGAATTTTATACACTAGGGCCGATTTTTACACCATTTTGGAAGCACCTACTACTGCAAGAGGACTCAGTGTAGAATGGTGCCAGCTGGTACAACTGGAATGATGATGATGATGAGGAGGAGGATAGCATGTAATTCATAAACTGCTCTTTAGAGAAGAGCAACATCCGAGAAGCAGACGTAGATTTAAAACAGCTTGTCCTTTTCATGTTTTGCTGTTCTTTGAACCAAATCAGTCCCTCTTATGTAACCAAGCTAATCCTGCTTCAGAAATAATGTAATTTAGGACCATTAAAAACATTAGTATTCACTTCCTGGCACTGAAGTTTGTTAGCCAGTGTGTTCCACTGTTTCACACAGTGCAAATCTTCAGCCTTTACTGCAAAATTATATATCTCAATATACCTCTATTGCATTAGTGCAAAGCTAATGTTTAATTACTGCTTTTCAAATCAAGCAAGTCACAATCTCTGTGGTGACTGACTACAGATGCTGGACCTAATTGTGCTGAATTGTACCCTGATGCAAACAGGGTACAATTGCAAACAGTAGCAAAGACTACATGATTGCTTCAATAGCCAGAGGTAAAAAGCAGAAAATAGGGGCAGAGAGTAGAAGTGGGGAGAGCAACAAAGATTAATTTTTCTCTGCCTCTAAATGGTTCCTTTTTGTTCTACTCTTTGCTTGCAGAAAACAGCTACAAATCTCTCATTGAAGAGATCACATTTGTCACATCTGTGACTTGCTCACGCCCTGTTCCCACACCAGTACGTTTTATCAGTGTGTCGAGGATTGCTTGTTGCGCTGAGCAAAGGCCTTTCCTTACCAGGGAGGATGAAGGGGTCCCTCCAGCTGTTGGGATCCTGGTCTCAGAGCACCTGTAGGCTGGGATGGCCAGAGGGCATCACAAAGCTATTGTTTGTACACACGTGTGTAAGTGCACACACGCACACACGGATGTTCACCTCGTGGAACAAGGCTAGCTCAGATTTGTAGCATCACTCTGCAAGAGGGGTCCTGGGCAGCAATAGCCCTGCGTGTGCTGGGCCTGTTAGCTGCAGTGTTTGTATTTAGTTCTCTGCCAGCAGTTGTCTGTGTAACCACAAGGTGGAAGAGCTGCTTTAGTTATGGTGCCTTCTCAGCTTGCAGGAAATGCACACAGCTGTGTAGGCAAGTTTTATTACTGTCATTATTTAATTATTACAGTGCATCAATGCCCAAGGGCCACTTTCAGGACCAGAAGTCCTTGTGTTAAGTGTAAGATGATACAGTCCACAGTCCTGCACGGAGCTTCCTGCAGACAGATCCCTGGGCCCCACACGGAGCTTCAGATCACTGTGACCTCTCTCTGCAGAGTACAGCTATACTGTGAGTCCTCTGAAAAGATCATCACGTGGGGAGCTCCATGAGATCCTGCTCAGATGGAGCAGCTGCATCTCCAGTGCTCTGACAGAGTGTTCCAGGGACCAACCACAACCGTGACATACTTCATGTCCCCTTTGCCTGCCACCCCCATGCTGTCTCTCAGGCTGTTTGACAGGTGCTTGTTAGATGTCCCTAAAGATTCATTTATGCAGGTAGATGGGCTCTAGAGGTGGTAGCATGTGTGAAACAAGGTCATAAGTGCAAGCTCATGATCTGAATGACAGCTGAGCACAGACATAAGGATGATCTTCAGGAAACCTTGGGCAGACAACATTCCTGAAGTAAATTCTTTGCTACTAACCTAAAAGAGACTTAGCTGCTAGCTCCTTTAAGCCAGCAGCCAGACTCCATTGATTTCCACAGAGCTAGAGTTTCCCTTAGAGTCTGTAATCAGGAGACAAGCTCCCAGCTTGTCTGAGAAACCTCAAGCAGCTGCCAGTTACAAGCAGTGTTCCCCAGGGCTCCACACTGTTCTGTTCTGTTTCATATCTTCATCACAGATCTGGACAAGGGGATGGAGGGCACCCTCATTAAGCTGCAGATGACACCAAGTTTGGTGGGAGTGTTGATCTGCCAGAGAAGACCCTACAGAGGGATCTGGGAAGGCTGGACTGATGGGCCAAGGCCAGTTGTATGAAGTTCAACAATTGTGAAGTGCTGGGCCCTGCACTTGGTTGTTTCATAGCTGTGCCCATTTGGAAAAAAAAAATCCAATTTCAATATCTAAAATGAGATATCCAAACCACTGATTAAATAGAATACATCAAAAGAAGTAAGCTTAACTTCCCTGCCAGGCATAAGTCCAAAACTGCAATGCACAAAAGCATTTCCAATATCATTATCAGGACATGAGAGGTTAACTGAATATCTTGCTACTGCTTTGCATGAAATGTTTTGAGTCCTGAACTCCTGTTATGACTCACACCCTTATTTCTCAAATTTGTTCAGCCAGGTGTTCCTAGAACATAATTTTATTCCATGTATTTCTGGCAATGCTTAATAAGGTATCTAAAGTACTGTATAACACTGTACCTTTAACGTGCTCCCAGCTGGCAGCATTACAGCAGAGCTTTCTCAATAACGAGGATGCTGATTTCTGGCTCTGATAAAACAGACCTTCTCTATAACACACACTTTGTGTAGCACACAGAGCCAGTGGCTAAACCCTGATCTTGCCAAAGAACAACAACACAACTGCAATAGGAGCAGTGTTTCATCCTGCATCTTCACATGAAACCTCAGTATTTCAAGTAGAAACTAAAGGTAATGAGTAGTTTTGCAATGAGAGCAGCACTATTGATTCAGAAAAAGCTCTGTAATAAAGCTACCTTCTGTTTGCTAAACCATGCCATGAGGGGGCAAATTATGACAAATTATGGTAAAAATATGCAGATCAGCCAGCAAGGTCAGACAGATACTTAGCACCACCAGTTCATGCAATATGGGCAGTTGAAATACACACAAGAAGAATGAAGTGGTTTTACATCCTTCCCTGAGGGATGCGGTGTTGGCCACTGCTGGCCACAGAACGCCAGACCAGATTGATAATGGCTGGTTCTCCGCTGACAGCCTGCAAATTGTACCTGCTCATGGTGAACCAACAGGTGAGTATTTCAGCAAGACTGAAAGGCCTACAGCTAACAGAAGGTTAAAATCTCTGTACCACCTAAATGCTTCCCATGTGTTCTCTTCCTGCTTCTTTAAGGTTTCTGAAGTCTTCAACATTTTTTTTTATGTTAAACCCCCCCCCCCCCCCGATTGGTTATTTTTCAGGCCCTACTTGTTTTTCTATGGCTTATCTAACTAGATTCTGTAAAAAACTACAATAGAGCTAACTAAACCAAATGTTTTCGTATTTCTAGGGATTAAGTACTAGCTTTTGCTTACATGATCTGTTTCATAATCATCAAACTATTGACCTGGAACCCTTGTTTAAGAAAACCCAAAAAACCAACAAACAACAGTGTTTGGAACATTAAGGAAAAAAGTGCTTGTCTTGCAAATACTGATGCCAATTTCCCTTAAGGGCCTATAGACTAGTAGCCAGATACATATAGCTCTGATAATGGACTAATTTACATAAAAATCACTGCCAGCTTGATTGTAACATTCCCCAAGTGGAAATTGGCCAGGGCTGGAAATCACCTCTATTAACCTGAGAGCCTTTACACCTTTGCAGAGACAGCTTTTGGCACAGAGCCTTAATTTCATCTAGAATTTTATGAAGCATTAGCAAAAATACCTTTCATGCCACAGCCACATTGGACCTATATTTGGGAATGGAAAAGTAATAATAAGAGGAGGCTGTTCAGTTTTCCAGTCAGCAAATCTTACTTGACACTGGGTCCCTCTAGTCCAGCTGGAAAGTTCTGTCAGTAGTCAAATAACAACATGAACACTGGACTTCTGCATCAGCTGTTGTTTTTCAAATCAATGTTTGCCAATTGAATTTAAATAACTTCATGCACACAGGGCTGTGGAGTTGCATTCCTCTCTTGCACACAAAGCTGTAGTGGTGGGGTGCACACAGAGTGGGGCTGAGCTCTGCCTGTAGCTGCACAGCTTTTTCATGCAAATGAAACATGTAATACACTGACATTTCTGCATGCAGTAATTACCATGTGCATACTTGAAAAGAAAATGCTGTACATGTAAAAATCTGCTTTTGATCCTGGAATAGAACTGATTTCTGTTTATTTTATGGATATTTGAAGCTCTTGCTGAATAATTCTGTGATTCTTTCAATTTTGATCTCTTGACAACATCAGCTTTTAAATGCAAACTCTTTGTAAACTACCTTTTGAGCGACTGTCTTCTTCTTTTTTTCTGGAATTCTGAGCAGCAGGAGAAATTCATCAAGTAAATTATCTTCCTGGCTTTAAAACCAAAGCTGAAACCTGAGCTGTTCCGTTTGGTACGTAGTGAATGAGCTTTGATTTGATTTTTATTGTATTTCATTCAAACTTTATTATAAAACATCTCCCAGGGACACTTGCATGAGAAACACTTTGCAAGTAAAACAGCATTGTATTTCCAGTCTCCCATTTTTAAAGGTTATTGTAACATTTTTGTCATGCTTGCTTATCTCCGTAATAATCCACTGCATGGCAGACAACTGCAGCAGTTAGGTCATAGAGCTAGATGTCTCTGTAGGTTTTTCTAATGGATTTTTTCCCCCCCCTACTACAAAAGGGTTTCAATGTGTCATTAACCCAGTGACCAGCACTTCTGCAGTCAGACTGTGGGCTGTCCCCAGGCAGCTGTATTTCCAGTGTTCTCTGACTCCAGTTTTGTCTCAGCTGGTTTAGTGACATGGAATTTGGTGTAGATTTGAGATCCGTCAAAAACCTATTATGATTTAAATCGAGCAGACAATCTTTATGGATGGTTCAACAGTGGGTTTTACGTTGATCCTAATAGTTGGTTCCTTCTCTGGAATTTATCCACCCATATTTTTCAGTGGAACTGCGGTGACTTTCAGCAGATGGATAATTTCAGGTTTGGATTCGGGTTGGGCATACAAAATGTTTTCTTGATATGTCTTTCCTTGCAAAAATTGCAGTTTAAATCCAAACTAGATATAAATTACAATATATCACTTCTTTTTATTGACTTTTGATTGCTATTTATCTCTCAATCTCAGAGAAGGCTTTTTAAAATGCCAACATTTAACTGGCTTTGTTTGATCCTGCTTCCATTTCCATCATTGGCCAAAAATCCTGCTGGGTCACATCCTCTGAGTACACATCCCTATGGATCTCCTAATGCACTTTATAAAATGCATCCAGTAAATCCAATAACAACAGAAATATGATTAAATACACAGTGAACACATGGCTCCAAAAAAAGCAAGCTATAGCTTCACTTTGAATTTTTACTTATAAAGATTTACTTTCCTTGTGAAAGTAGGCCATATAAATCTTTATTAATATTTACTTAGCTCAGCTAGGGAAATAAAACAGTAACTACACGCTGATCTGTGCAATATCAGAGTAGTGCAAACACATTAAAGTCCTCCTTAAATGCAAGTGAGCAGGACGCTGGCCAACTAGGAAGAGCAAGAGAATTGCTAACACGCCTGAGTTTTACAGACGTGCCAAGAGGCTTAGCAGCCTTTAGCGAACATCGCTTTTACAGCGGCTTGCCTGAAATAAGAAACAAAGAAATCAGATTAAAGACTGAGCAGCTTAGGGCAGCAGCATTAGTATGGCAAATTTCCTGGCAAGAGAGCTGTGATTTTGGGCATCAGATGGCTGCTCCATGATGCAGTGCTGGGTGGCAGTGGATTCTTCATCCCTTCTGAAAAACACTGAACAATAACTGTCAGGAAGGTTTTATCATCTGTGAATACTGGAAAGAGGGTAAATTTCCTGTCCTGTGGTTTTGTTCATCTGCTATTTGGCATCTTTGTGTAAGAGCCCGAGAAGCCATCAAGCAGTAAGCTATTAGTGCACCAGCTATGACAAGCCTTTGGAGCAATTTCAGTCTTTGTATTGTTGACTGTTTGTCCCCTCAGAGCACTCCAAAGAGCTGGCTTTACAGTGGGCTGGCTCCAGAGCTGAGGTGAATGCTGGTGCATCAAGGCATGCTTTGATGAGTGAATTTTCAAGTGGCAGTGCTGGCACAAGCAGCTGCTGTGCCACACACCCCTTAGCAAGCACTTATTCTCGGTGCCTCTCTCTGTGCTGTGCCAGTATAAGCAATTTGTAGCTTCATGGCAACATGGACTACAAAATGATCTGGCTGCAAAATGCTTTGTCAAATCCTGCAGATGAACTACAGATTTAGTCTTCTTTATACTCGTTTAGGAGTTCTGACTGCAATATGAATGAATACCTTAGTTAGCTTCAGCTGAGCCTGATAATTAATGAGAGCAGCGAGCATGTAACAGCTTGGGCTTCAGCATGGGCTGTCCAAGCCAGCTAGAGATCACACTGAATTGCTCCGACAGCTGGCACCTGCACTTTTGAATCTTCACTGCTGATCATTACATCTGGCTTGGGTACATCTATTCAGCTTAAAATCACATCTCACAGCTGCAAGATGGCCATAGCTTTGCCTAAATGGAGGTGTGTCCCTGCTGACAGAAGAGAGGAGATGGAATCAGATACCTTTAAAAGTCACTTTTCTTCTTACTTTTTTATCTTCTTACCTTTCCTTATACACTTTATAGTGTACCTGTAGGCTGTTCAGGTAGTTAAGTGGGCAACACAACCTTAAAAGGTGTCATTACTGAAGGATGCTCAAGCAATAAACAAATTAAGAACCCCTTAAGTTTTACTTAGTTTTATTTAATTCAGTAGCTGAGCAAGTAGATGCCACATTGTTTCAGCAATATTGTAAAACCCTTTTATGCATATTCTGTAGGTGACTCCTTGGATGCAGCAGGGCCTTTTAGTGGCTAGTTAAATGCGTCACAGATTTGTTACAGAGCTCCCCAGAGAGCTGAAGCTTTCCTATAACACATGTTGCAGATCATCTAAATTCAGGTCTCAGTTACCCAGTAAATCTACGACAGTTCTGCAAAGCACCTTCTCTTTTTTTGCTTCATAACAACTGTGTCTATCCAAGCGGCGTATTTTATTAAATCAAATCTACTTTGAGAAAAATACAGTTCATTCATCCTTCTAATTACTACTGTTCAAATTTAGCCTCAATTAGTGACCTCTCAATTCGCTGAGATTAGTTCTGCCTGTGTACAAGTGAGATTGGCTATGAAGTAATGTAATAAACCCTACATTCCTTCTTCTACTTAACACATCAGCAATTAGATAAGTGGTGTTGCTTTTCTGGGAAGGAGTAAACAAAATCCCCTTGTTGGCTGCAAACATGCAGTCTCTCCTTTCCCAGAAAGGCTCAGTTTCTGAATGCTAGGGCCAAGTACATTACCAAAAATTAAGGAGGTGAGAACAGTGCAACAGCATTATTGTTCTACCACTGTATAACACTTTGTGATATGTGGATCTCAGTATAACACTACAGACATGTGAGCCACTCCCTCTAAACACACAGAGGCAGACCCACAAAATGAGTAGGGATGTATTATTATAACTATTTCACATGGGTGAACCTGGGCGGGGAGACCAGATGCCCAAGACTAGTAAATGGAGTAATTGAACTGAAAACACACCCCAGAGGTTCAAATTTCCAATCTGTGCTCTAGTTACAAGACATCTCCCTGCGATCCTCCTCCTCATACTGGGAAGCCTGGAAAAGCCTATTGAATGGGTATCATAGCTTTTTATGTTCGGATTCAGCAGTTGTTTCAGCCACATTTGAAAGGAATGAGTCAGGAATTTGTGTATGTGGGAAGTGGTTTCCTCTCACATTACTGCATGTATGGATGAAATAAATTTCCTCTACTATGAAGTTGCTGAATGAGAAAATAAAGTAGTGCAGCTGACTGGGACTTTAGTGGCTGTACTTGGACCCTGATAATGAAAAGCCAGTGACCTTGGGAGGCTGGCTTGGATAATGCATTCCACAGAAAAGCTAGTGAAATCACTTTTATTATTATAAAGAATGACTAGAAAAGGAAAAAGTGGAGAAAAAATACCAATATTAAAACCTGATAAATTAGAGACTCAGTTCTTTAGTGAAACCTGGCCTGACTGAAAATGCAGGAGGAAATCTGGCTTTAAGACGTGAGCTATAATGCAATAATGAAGACGCCTCCCTCTGTGCTTCAGGCAGTTTTTGTAGCAACCAGTGTTCAGGAATCAGAGATAATGATGATGGCTTGTGCCTGCAGTCATTACAGCCGTGGCACGCACAGTATGTGAGGCATTTAACGTCAAACTCACCAGCACCACGCAGCGAGGCGGCGGCAGGGCTGAGTGGATGCAGGTCACCTCCCAACCCCGACCTGCCACAGGACCTGCAGCATTGCAGAGCAGGCAGCTTTCATCTGGTATGAGAATGAACAGCAGAATTTGGGCTGGGGCTAGAACCTGCCCGAAAATAAGTGTCCTGAGATCCAGGAAGCTGGTGTGATCTTCCTTTTGTCCTTCAAAGCTGGTTTGATGCTGGAGTGATAGGATTCTGTAAGGTCAGGGGCTGGTGAACACCCCGAGTGGCTGTTCCCAGCCTCTGGGGAACTGAAGGAGAAACAAAGGACTGGTCAGATAAGTGGGCTGAGGAAGAAATGGGATTAGGGGAAGAGCAACAGAAGAGACTTGCACAAAGCTTTTGAGAAAACTCTGAGCTTCTGAGGAGAGCATTACAACCAGCAAAAAACTGGAGAAGGAAGAAACAGGGGAGTACAAAAAGATTTCCCCATTTGTTCCTTAGCTCAGCAAGGCATTTAAGGTTCTTTTTTACTTGAAGCCCAGAATAGTTACAATTATTTAAAGACCAACACTTTTTTTTTAAGTACTTTGATGAGCTACTCTGAAGACAGAGTTGCCAGGTACGTTTTATAAAAAGGATCTTACTGCTGGCAGTAAAGAACTTCTAAAAATAATGTTATACATATGTATATAAAACACATACACTTCGTGGACATTGTGAAATACTTAAAGATAAGGTTTGAAGGTAATTCCTTAGGCAGGGCAGGGCAGCCTGTCAGGAGCCACAGCTCCACACCATGCTGGGTCCCTCTGCTCCAGCAATACAAACACGCAGCCCCAGCCTGGCCTGTGCCGTGGGTGCAGCCAGGGGTGATTAGTGAATCACTCCATCAAACACCAGGCAGGGCAGTACATACTGAGACATTCACCAAGACAGAAGGAAGGTGTACTTCTGCCTACTTTCTATGTATATTTTTGCCATTTCCAAATATTTCCTTTGCTTTCAGCCTCTACATGTCAAATGATAGTAAATTGCAAATGTACTAGTTCCAGCTGAGCACAACTGGGAGTGAAATAGCTTTTCTTTGAAGCTGGAGCTAGAGTCCACTTGAGAAGCTGTGGGGAGAGCTACAGACATTTGCAAATGAGAACTGAATTTCTGACCAGGTGATCCAAAGCCTTGTGATTCATGAAACTTACTTTCAGAGGAGCTACATAATCCATTAAGAGAGCAGCCAGTGAAAGGGACCACCCCTGTAGCTAAGACAGCAATCACGAGGTAAACAGCTTATTAAAATAATGTCATTATCTGCTAAATTAGCAGAAAAGCAACATAGATCTTTATGAATATATCTTAACATTAAAAAAATTATTCTAGCTTTTTATTTTCGTTGTTTGATGGATGATCCTGGATCTCAGTATACGTCTCAAGTAGAGGAAAAAATACAGGATCAGGATCCAGGGCAAAATCCTTTTTCTTCTGAACCATCCCCAGGAAGAGATGGGGAGGATCATTCATCCCACCTTGGCTCCACCACATGTTGTAACACCTTGCGAGCACTTCCCATCTCTGTTGTCGGCCTCTCGTATTTGTGCTCCCTCAGCCTCTTACCTGGAGCATATTTGGGAGTGCTGGTAGAAAAACTGACAGCTCTGTATGCACCAAGGCAGTTTTCTTTTGGCAAGTTAGGCTTTCTGAGTGGCAATGTGTGTCTGCTGGAGCAAAATACAGACACTGCCCCATAAATTTCAATATTGCACACATGCAAAATGTGTGTGTGTGTGTTTGCCTGCTGTGGGCAGGGACTGAGGCACAGGCAACCAACCCCAGCAGTACTGTGTGAGGATGAGTAGTCAGATGCCTGATGGTTTCCTGTGTGACCACATGTATGGAAACAGACATGAGAAATCTGCAGGGATCCTTATGAAATCAGTTATCTATGGACAATTCCAAAATAAAACATTAGCTGGGGATAAAAATGGAGAGCTTCAATTAGACTTTTGTAGCATTGTATTTTTTTTGCTTTATCCCCCGTGTGCCACGTGACCAGTTACCATTCCAACATTTTTCTTTGTGTATGGGAACTGATGAAGTACTTCAGCACTTCAAGTGAAACTGTAGTATATGCTTTTGCTTCATAACCCGCCACTCATTTAAACAGGCCGTAGTTTCCAGCACTGCTTGCATTTTAGAGTTATGGATGATGTAAATTCAGCCTTGATGAAACACTCAGCTAACTGCTGCTCAGATGGAAAGGAGCTGCCATAAAATATTATTTCAGTGAAACCCACACTTGGTGGAGGTTGGAGAATGCATACTCTGTAATAACTTATTTTTTATTTTTTGCATCAGGTTTTGTCATAGAAGAAATCAAGACTCTTAATGGTTTTCACAGCAGTGTGAGATTACCCATGGACATAGCAGACCTGCAGATTCTTATACTCTCAGAAGGATTTTGGTTGAGTTCTATACCTCTCAATAAGCATGCTTTCTGCTTCTGCCTCCAGACAAGCTACACTTTCAAGTACTGGTTTGGAAATTGTAGTCATCCCAAGGGCAACCCAGGAACTGAATGGGACCCACATAAAATTAAGAAGTTAGCGCCCCCATCCTAGATATTTAATCCAGAAATAAAACCCCCATATTCCCCTGCTTGATAAATAGTGCTAGACATTCGGACTTGGGCAGAAACAGAGACAGACACATGAGGGTCCCCGTGGGCAGCAGGAAAGGTGATGCTCAGTGCATGTGAAGGAAGGTCACTTGGCTGTGCTGCATGAAAAAAACCCTGTTAACTGCCCAGTGCAGCTCAAGCTCACTGATTGCAAGGCCAATATATAAAATATATGTCATTACTCTCCTCAGTTATCAAGACAGACCTTCTCAGAGAATATACTTTGCTTCCATTCAGCTCATTAAATATTAGTCTAAAAAGCAACACAAATGAAGTGCAAAAGGAACGGCCAGCTCACTAGTGGAACAAAAGTTTAATAGAAGAGTGTCAGCTGAGTTTCACATACATGGTCAAATATGACTAATGAAAGATTGCAAAGATCTCCCTTCTTCCCTTGAAATATTCCAAATAGGCTGTCTTTCACAGAGTGAAATCCAGTAGATTAGCCCAGGCTTTAAATTGCAAAAACCATAGGGAATAGACCACAGAGCAGAGACCAAAGACCAAAAAAAAAAACCCTTTAAAACATTCTTCCTTAAAACAAACAAACAAAAAGAAGATGAAAAAACGAAATCAGTAGATACAGTTGCAGAATTTGGAGTTTCACAAGGAAACCCTTAATGGATGCTCAAAAGCATTGCTTCCAGCTGCCTTAAGAGCCTTCACAGAAGTTAGAAAAAAATTACCTTTATTTCGCAGTAACAACAAAAGTTGAAGAGTTTCCAGTATTGGATGGTTATTGATTGGAAGAGCTTTCTGCTGATTTCGTTTAAAAACTTATTAAAGCAGAGTTTGCCTCCTTGATCTTACACCTACAACTGTGCTTAGTGACCAGAGGGGTTGAGATTTTAGGAACTGGTCACTGATTAGTACCACTGAGGTTCATGGTTGTCACAACTCTGTTCTAGGCAGATGATGATCTACATATGAGCAATGGAAAGAAAAAAGGATGGCTGATAATATAGAAATGCTACAAACACAAGAGTACATGTTTAGGCTGTGACACATTCTGCTTGAGAAACATAAAAGAAAACAAGCAATTAGCTGTGAGGCTCATGGATTTTATCCTTTTCTACATGTTTTCTTTAATTTTTTCCCCCCCAACTCCCTTATTGTCTGAGCATTCCTCAGTGTCCTACTAGAGTTATCAGGAAAACTTAGTGATCTTCCTGCTAACAGTTTTTACATGACAGCTTAATATTCCCACTAGATATTTATAGAATAATTCATGAGTAACAAAAGTCAGAATTGGGAAAGGGCTTTTGGATCATCCTCTCCATCTCTCTCTGCCATAAGCACTGCAGTCAAAAAAACAACAAAAAAAAAAGCTGGCATTTTTGCAGCCTAAAACATGATTGAAAGAGAAAATCAAGATGCTCTAAAATACAAATCCTGGAAGTAACTATGGGTAAACTACCTGATGTACTCCCTCATTTCTTTGCCATTTTTTTTTGTTCCACTTTTGTTGCTGCTTTTGTAGTGATCAAAAGCCACTTCTTGCTGACAATGATCATTCTCATACAATATCATAGTTTACTCTTACTTTTGCCTCTGACATTCAGTCTGCACTGCAGCATGCTGTCATTTACAACCATGGCCCAAGAGCACAACTGAGATTTCCAGTTCTCTTGTCTGTACTGCCCAGGCAGTGACAGATGCACTGCCAGGCAGGCACCAGAGAACTGAAGAATGTTTATTGGTAATTCCAATGGGATAGCAGTAATGGTAACAATTTTCACTCGAACTACTGTCTTCAAGCCCTGCAAAGGCTAACACTGCCTTCAGAAGCACTCTTGGAATTGTTCCTCTTCCTTGGGATTATAACCATTTCTGTTGGTAGAGAATTTGCCTTATGCTACTTCTTTAAAGCTATTCCTATTGTATAAACTTTTATTGTTTAGCACACCTCTCCTTTCCCTGTAGCTGCAATGCTGATATGCAGATAATACTGGTCTCATTTATTACTTTTTAGTTTGCATCCCCTTCTTCATCTCAAAGGAAGTTTCCCATCTGAGCTCTAAGATCCTGGTCACACCAGACCTTGTAATAAACAGGATCTATGTGAAAATTTAAGATTTTCTTGTCTTTGGTAGAGACTTCCTACCAACCCTGCTGAAAGACTCATTTGTGACTTGCTGCCAAAGGATTAGTTTTCTACTAGCACAGGTTCAGTCTACTAGCAAAGACAGGATGTCTTGACTGTCCTGTCTGTGCTTTCGATAATGTTTGCAGGAGCTGGTGTTCTTGGCTAATGGACCTTGGCTAATGGGATTTTGTTTCAAACAAAGGCTTTTCTATGTTTTCGCTCTGCATCAGTCAGTTACAGTCTGGCACTTGTTTTCATCAGCTGACTTCACCTATTTCTTAGCTTCCTGAGTAGCTTAGTAGATCCAAGTGGGATGAACAGCAAAGGAGGGATTTCCCTGTCTAGAGCTTTCTGTCATATGTCTGCTGTGAACTGAGCCCTGGGCTGCCACTGTGCCTGCGAGGCAAAGGGTCCCAGCAGCCCAGGCTGCACCCACCACTAGAGCATGCACAGCCAGGTTGAAGATGAAGAGCCACACACAGAGGCTGGACAGCCTTGACTTTCAACCACAGAAGTCCAGAGCACCACTACTAGCAATTTAAGCATCGTCAGAGAAGCACAGCTCAAAGGCAATTCTGTCCTCAAGCACGTGTTGTCATTTCCTCTCTGTGGGACTCAGCTGTGATCCAGAGCCAAAGCAGCATTTGTCTCCCCAAATTCTTCAGTTTCTGCAGAATCTGGAAGTACTGAGAGTCACTGAACTTCTATTGGTCCACTAAATCTGGGGGAGGAGGGATGAGATCCCGCGGGTTCAGCCGAGCCACAAGGCAAACATCATAACTGTCGTGCATGAGGACATTGGTGGCCACCACGTTCCAGTGGTTCTCCCACGTATCCAGCTCAAGGATCTCCTTGGTGATAACTTCATGACGAGCTGAAAAACAGAGGCAACAACAGCAGGCATCAGGGGACAAGTCAAACAGGATCAAAGAAGTTTGGGCAGTTGTTATTATGACCCTTCTGAAAGGGGGCAATAAAAAGGTAATTTCTGTGGTACTAACGCTGTGCAAAGAGCACAAGTTACCAACACATAGCAAATGAAATAGTGCAGATGGAAATCTCCACAGTGCATCCAGTCCTCACACTCTGGGTTCCAGGTGCAGCTGCAGGGACAAAAGCATCAAGTGCTCCATCTTGGTACAAGTATGCAGGTGGCATTTTATCCTGCAATCAATTGTCAGATGCTCATCTTTTAGAGACAGAGTATTGCCTCTTGTTCACAAGTACGCCTGCATGCAGTGGATTCTTTTCTTTGCCCTGACCAAGATGCAGGTCTCAGGCTGCTGAAAGCACTCCAATACTATGGCTTTTCTTGGGTGCACAGTCTGGACGTCCTGTGATTTAGGGAGAAATAATGTCGCATTCCACTGTGGGGAACTGCAGAGAGTTCTTTTAAAAATGGATGGTCAGGAACGACATTAAGCATAACGAAGCAAACGTTGTATCTGAAAAACTGTTTATTGATAACAACAAGGAGAAAGAAAAGGAGTTGCCCGAATGAAAGAGGGCTAGAAGAGACAGAAAAGAAGAAATGAAAATGGAAAAGGACTGGGGGAAAGGAGAGAGGGGGGACAGAGGGAAGAAGAGGGCGTTACCACCAGCGAGGCAGGGCAGTGCTGTGGTGTCCAGGCGCGGGGGGTGCGCACGCTGCCTGCCTGCAGCCGGGCTGGGACTGACCGAGCCTGCNGCAGCCCAGACGAGGACGCGGGGCGAAGTGGCGAGGCGGCGGTCGGGGCACAGGAAGGCAGGGCAGGTGTGAGGGCGAACCAGCGAGGGCGGGAGGGCCAGAAGGCAGGCGGGCTGGGGCCAGGGCACAGGAGGGAGCGAACGGGCCGGCAGATGAACAGTAACGAGCCCCCGCGAGCCGCGGCGAGCCCTCACGGAGGTTTTCTGTCCCCCCGGCCCCTCCCAAGGCCTGCCCGCTGACAGGGAACCATTGGCCCAGTCCAGCCTTTCTTTGCCATCCATTGGTGGGGACCTTCTCACGGCCTGGTCGGAGAGGCCCCCCCGCAGCGTCTCCCACTGCCGGCCTCATGGGAGGTGTTGACAGGCGAAGTCCTCCCAGGGACGAGGCTGCTGCTTGTTGCCTCCTGCATGTGGCACATGTGCACCCCTCCTCCACATGCCTCTGGCAACCATTGTAGAGACATAGCAAAACTGAACTGGCTCCTCACAAATAAAGACAGGAAAATCCCTCCAAGGCTCTAAACGCACTTTAGGTGTTCTGAAATGGTGAGGAATTTGTCATGGATGGGCAGGTTAGAAGAATACCATTAAATCACAGACAATCTCCAGACAAGAAACTTTTTACAGGGACAAACAATGAAAGAATCACCATGAAGCAGAGAACCAGCAGTGCTATATTAAACTTTTTACAAGACCACAAACCCTTTCTTTGCTAACAACAGTCCTGAGCTCTGCAACAGTTGTTACTGAAAGCCAAGTTCTTTCCTAAAAATAAAACCATCTTTCATTTCTGCTCACTTTTTCTTTTCTTCTTAAAGTTGCTTTCTCACAGTAAGTAACCTTAGCCTAAACTTTCCTTACTTTGAGCTGAGGACATGCATGTGCTTTGCTGTCAGATGAGCCTCGGGAGAGATGTTTTAAAAGCCAGGTCTCAGACTTCCAAGAACAGACACTTCACAGGTACGAGGATAAGAGCCACCATAGCAAGAAACATTGAATACTCATGGCTGTTTTATTGAGTCTTAAGAAACTGGTGACAGGATAAAATTTACAGGCTCCATACCGACATTCCCATTCAGCTATCCCTTATGGGAAGTTTTTTTAAACAAACAAACCACCAGCAGCAACCCTATCTCACATCTATCAATTGCACTTCATGGTTTGGGCACTGCCCTTATGTGTAACTGACAGTAAAGGATTGAAGAAGGGCAAAAGAATGAAAAGCAGAAGAGCATCCAGGGGCACAGATTGTTCCTCATGTTGGAAACAGACCACATGTTTCTCCAGGGAACAGCAACCCTGGGGGTTTAGTACCCCAAAGACGGTGCTGTCATGGTTTAGATTCCATGCAGAATTGGTATTGATGTTATAATGATGTTGTGTGGTGGGATTTAAAATACCCCTAGGGCTCCTCTGCAAGGAGGAGCTTTGGGATGTGGGGAGGTCAGATGGAAACAAAGCTTCTCCTCCTCCCAGGACTGGCTTCCTTGCTGAGTAAATGCGGGACAGTTCTGTTTTCTGCAGGTTCCGAACAGAAACAAGACTTGTGGATGTTGCACAGGTTTTGTGGACATTTCTACACATTTTTGTTGTGGTTATCTAAGGAACCCACTCACCAACAATTCACCATCTCTGTCCTCTTTCATCTGATAAAGGAGGGCAGCACAGCATTTCTACCCCAGCATCCACAACCTATTCTCATCTCCCCCCCTCTTTGTGTTACAGTTAACTATGATGTAATTTTTGTTGGTCCAAAGCCAGACCTCTGGGACTCTCAAGCTTACTCTCCAGGAGCTTTGAGTAAGATTTCAGGATATAGTCCCATCTGAATAGTCTGTTCCATTCCTTTCTGTGAAACAAGTTATGATGGTTTGCTTATTGAACCTGGATTTTATAGGAGAATAATAATACTTGGGAAGACTGCACCCATTCAAGACAGAGGACAGCAAACTGCTAAAAAAGCCATTTACATGTGAAGAGAGAACACATGACTGAAAAGCAGCAAACAAAGAACACGTGCCAGTACTTTCAAAATCCTGTATGACCCTGCAAGAGTGAAGAGGTTTTTCATGAGGCAAGAACAGAGACACAAACAGACCAAAGCTGTGACATAGGAGTCTCCTGTCTCTGTGGTTTTTTAATTAGATCGTCTCTTTTAGCAATAAATTTTTATGCCTGGATTTTCTTTGGCATTGATGATGACAAAACTGAGACAATCAGAGGAAAAATAATCAAATGCTGGAACCAAGCCATTCTGTGAGGGGTTGCAACACTTCAGAAAAAAAAAAAAATCATAATTAAAACATCAAAGGCAGATTCAGAAGAAACCCTTCCTTACAAGCCTTGCTGTGTTTTTTCCTGACCCTGGTGACTCCCAACCTTTGGGGTCCCTTGTTTCCCTTTTCTGTGGGATATTCTAACTGGTTTTGTTCCACTCTAGAAATTCTGCTTTCCAGCACATGGAGTGTTAGTTAACTCTTAACCCTTGGGAGATAAAAAGAGTATGTTTTTTAAATAAGGGAAGCAATCATTTCTCTAGTCTTATCTTGTTTAAAGGAAAGGAAACAGCACCCTTTAGATGAGAAAGTTCACATGAGGCAAAGCACTGCTCAAAATAGTCATACTTCAGAAAAAAAACCATTGCATCTTTTCTATTTAAAAGAGAAAATAATTTTAAAACTTTGGTTCTCAAGCCTTATTTTTAAATTTATTTTTTCTCTTAATTTTTCTTCGTAAGAACAACAGAAAAGGTGGTGCTTTTCAAAGAGAATAGAACCTTTGATTCCAGGCTGTAATGCTGGGTTTGGGCTTTAATCCAAATAAACTGCTTGAAGGTGCAAATAATGCCCAAATCTACTTCACTGATTCGCCTTATTTAATTGCAATTTACTTTTTTTTACTTTTTTAAGGCAATATCTTAGCAGCCAATTTTGCTTACAAGCGAATCATGTGACACCTACAAAAAGAAATTGGCTACATTACAGAGATTACCTTCTTAAAAAGCCACCCCACACAACTCTCTGTCCTCATAGCATTATTCTGCCTCACCAGACAACCACCTTACCTAATGAAAAGATTTAATTCATTTTATTTCTACAAAATGAGGCAGTGTTTTTCTGCACATTCTTGTTTAACCATGAGAAGTTTCAAGAAACTTTCTTACACTGTGTTTTTCTGCACAGTATTTAAACCACTTTATATTAGAATTATTCCAATTGTACAAACCTAACCCTGACGTGGATCCTTCTCTAGCAGTAAAACAGTGATTTATTCATACTCAGGAAAGAAAGAGGCTAAACCAGCAGAGGGATCATTAATCCCAGCGTAACTTTATCCCCACCAGAAAGTGTGGTTTGTTAAAAAGAGTCAGAACTCTTTTGGTACAGTTATGCCTTTTTGATGTACAAGTGCAGACTGAAGGTTAACACTGAGCCTACAAATCCATGTCTTCCCAGTTATGAGACTCAAGTCATACCTGAAAATGTTTAATTTATGAGTATTAAAACTGTATTTTATATATGCAAATATGGCAGTCAAAGCAAAATTAGTCTAATCCTTAAATTATCTTTTATATTCTGGTCTGCAAATAAAACACGTTCCCACAATTTTTCATATTATTTTTTTCTTTGAATGTGTAGAAAAAAAAGAACAAAAATACTAATTTTCAGTAAGTGATTGCCTGCACTCCATATACACAATCATGTTTTTTCTTAGAAAGGTTTATGATTCACTCCCCAAATACAGCCAGACTTCATTTTGTGCCATAAGTTTTCTCATGCCATTTGAATCAGGACTGAACATAAATCAAGATGAACGTTTCTTGGAAAGACCCCCAGTATGACTGCAGGCAACATAAATATTTGATCTGCTTTTTCATCTGTTTTTCTTTCTTTTTTTTTTTTTTTTTAAACCACATTCCATTTGCGATTTGGAGGCTGGGAAGGAAGGAACAACTTTCTATATGACAGCAGTATTTATTACCATTTCTGGTCTTTTTCTTGACCTTTCTTTTTCATTTGTAACCAAAAATTCAGGTACAGGTATTAGGCTTTGAGTTGGGAGGGCTAAACAGAGGGAGATGTAGAAGAATTAAGCAATATGCTTAGCAGGTAGAAAAATCCATAGTTCATCCAGGACTACTAACCATGCAGCTATTATGTTTGTAAGCCAAGATAAATAAATTCACTCTGCTGTCGCCTGCTCAGTGTCCAGAGGATTGAACTAAAAAAAAAATTCATTCTGAATTTCCATTCACTGGAGTTAAATCTATGGCAAGTTTGCTGAAATGGGGTTGATATTTCATTGTTTCTTCCAGAAGCCCATTGACATCAGCTGGGATGTTTGCTCCATCTTAGGAATGAGGAAGCAGAGTTGTGGAGACAGTGAGAGCATGTGCCAAGTCAGGAGTTGTGATGCCTCTGCATCAGTGCAGGGCAAAGATATCCAAAGGATTTTGGGACAAGCTCACCTGCCTTGTAGCAGTGACAGAGCCACACTGACACACTGTTAGATGGCCAGCAGCATCTCAGCAACTTTATCCAGAGCAGGGCCACCTTTTGTGCTGGGGGAGGTCTCAGTGTCACATCTGCCCTTGAGCTCTGTGCCCTGTGACATCTTCACACAGGCCACCTGCCTGAGCTCCTCCTGATGTTGGTTCTCAGGCTGACACAACATCTTTTCCTTTCCAGTTTGAAGGTTCCTAATATGCTCTGTATTCTTTTGCCATAAATCAATTTATATTAAAAAATAAAAAGACGCCAAACCTGTAGCAGTTAAACTGCTGTCTGCTCTGCTCTTGCCATGGAAAAAGCACTTGAACATTGCAAGGTGCTTCCCAATTCAACAGTCTTTTAAATATTTACTCAGGTGTTTCTTTCACTTGTTCCCGTTCTTGACGCCAAACAGCCACCCAGAGCTGCCTTGAAGCAGTTCAGCCTCCGCTGCTGGTTTGTACCTGTTTTTTCATGCCATTATCTGTACCAGAGAATGATTTCAAACATATGGGACTAGCCTCTGCTACTTATCTTCCTTGCTGCTAATAGCTGCTTTCATAATTACATGAGGCAGAGTTAGGTGACCTGGGAATTCATGTTTGTGTTGCAATGGGATAGAAGTGCATTTAGATCATTACCACCAGATGTCCTGGCTCCTCATTTGCAGTAGGAGAAATAATAAGTTCATTGAGTCTGCGGCCTTCAATCCCATTTGTGTGTGTGAGCTGCTCCCTAACTCCACCAGCCTTGCTAGTGTGACACAGCCAGCACCCTCGTGGGGTCAAGGACATCCATCATGTGTGCCTGTGGGCAGAAGCAGGCACAGAATACACAGGAGAGGCAACTTGGCTTGGCTGTTTAACAGGCTGGCCAGCCTTTGTGATGTGAACTACCAAGGCAGTGTATCCCGCCAGACACAGCCAAAGATGGGAGGAAGGTTGGGGCTTGAATTTACCGCTGTGGCAGCTTACTGTTTTCAGAGCACCTGCATGGAGTAAGGTAAGACATTCATTCTCATAGACAGGTCCTCTCTCCTCCTGATCTGCTGTGTAATTCTTCAGGACCGTAGTTTCATGACCCACCCATTCACTCACAAATCCACGTATACTAAAACTGAAAAAAACGTAACATAAAGTATGGGCTGGTCTACAGAAAGGAACTTAAAATTCAGTTGCTTCAACTGCTATCCTTGGGATTGATCCACCTACTTAAGCTTTTAACATCTTTCCAGATTTTGCCTGTTTTTCATGTCCAAGGCCTCTTTCAGAACAATCTTCCAAGCAGGGTCACAGGTTACAGAGGCAGCAGGGTCAGTGCTCTCCAAGTCAATGCAATGTGAATTCACATGAGTAAAAACTGCAAATCAGAGTAAGAACTACTGGGCTCAGCCCATCCTGAAGTAGTGTTTCTAAATGCCTTACAATAGGTTCATACATTATTTATGGAGGATATAAAACATGTTCAGATTGTATGCATGACAGGCAGTTATGAACACAATAGAAGATGTCATACATGGCTACAAGCCATGTTTCTAAACAACCTATTGACCTCTTCAGCGATTAATTAAAATGCATAAAAAAAATCTATTAATCATTCATTAACCCTTTATAAACAATAAATGAGCCTTAGTGAGAAGCAGGACTGAATTGCTAATACTGTGCTTTCAGAGAGTGAGTAGGCCAAATTTAGATGTGAAATGAGCAGGTGCTGCTGCCCAGCAATTCCCCTGACCTGATTTGGCCTCATTTACGGCAGCACATTTCCAGTTAATGAGCAGGGTAGATGGGCAGTGCTCCTTGGGCAGGCAGAATTTGCAGAGGTCTCTCCCAGTGCCAGCAGCTCGCTCTGGTGCTGGGGGAGAATTTGTTGAAAAGTCAAGCAGCATTTTCTGGGGTGGATGCGGCTCGTGGGCTGCAGAGCCATGGCAGCGCCTGCAGCCCTGAGCAGTCCTGGGCTGAGTGAAGTACAGGGGCCTTGAATCCCTTCCATTGGTGGGAATATTTATTCTAATGGCAACAACTGTGGGCAGGAGAACTTTAATTATTCATCTGTGCCCAGTAAATTTTAACAGAGGGAAACAAACAGTGCTGCAGATAAGCAGCTCGGGGTTTAAACCTCTGCTTTATTTAGCTGGGAACATGGGAAGGTGCTGGAGAAACAGGTTTTGTTCCAATCTCTCAACCCCCAAGTTTCACAAGTGCAGTATTTAGTGTGCCAGACTCCTTAATATGTCTATATTTAATTCCAGTAATGTTCCATAACCACTGTAATAAAAAACAAGCACTAGAATGATTCTCCATCTAAATCACATAATGGAGGAGACCAAGGGGAACAACTTTTATGGGAGATTAGTCAAAATAAATAACTATTAAGCTAGTCCAATGTTAGGAGTGGGCAGTGTGGAGATGAAAACTCATTAGCTCAGCTGGAATACAGTAATTACTACACAGTTCTGCACTGCTGCAAGCAGGGCTGCTTCTATTCCAATGCATGAATTGCAGTTTATGTAAATGAGGAAGAACAGACTAGAAAATTAATCCATGGTAAGTTTTTGGTTTGGTTTCTTTTAAGAATAAAAATTAACACAGGTAATAGGACCCTGTATCACTGTCACCTATCCTGGGTAATGGTTGCAAGCACAAAATAATTTATAATCTTCTATGTCCAGTTCATAGATATTTCTTCCCTTTCCCCTCACTCTGGCTGTAACAGTATTTAAGTGAAAAATTAATTTCTACTTGACATCAGTAAGTAAATAATAAAACTGGATTAAGCAGCTCTGGTACCGCACGAGGCTAGACACATTATGGAAATTTTCAACATACGTGGTAGGGAAGCAGTACATTCACCTCCTCTGCTCTAAGCTACATAGGAGGGAGATAGCAAAACTGCCAGTTCAAAGGAAGACAGTTCCACATCGAGCCCCATTACCTGATGAAATTATAAGACCTTTAGGGGATATGTGCTGGTAAGAGCAGACTGGTTAAACATTTCATAATTTGCATTGAAGTGGTTGTTTCTGTACTTTGCACATCAGTTGATGTCACATGGGTGACAGTAATGATGGCATTTTAATTAATATAATAGAATGATTGGAAAAGACTTCCAGGATCACCAAGTCCAACCATTCCAGCACTGCCAAGCTACCACTAACCCATGTTCCTCAGTGCCACAACTAGGTGGCTTTTAAACACCTCCAGGGATGGTGAGTCCATCACTGACCTAGGTAGCCCGCTCCAGTGCTTGACAGTGAAGAAATCTCCCTTAATATCCAATCTAAACCTTCCCAGGGACAAGAGGCCATTTCCTCTTGTCCTGTCACTTGTTACCTGGGAGAAGAGACTGACTCCCACCTGGCTACAATCTCCTTCCAGGTGTTGTAGAGCCCTAAGGTCCCCCCCCGCGCCTCCTTTTCTCCAGGCTAAACACCCCCAGCTGCTCCCAAGGAGACTTGTGCTCCAGCCCCTTCCCCAGCTCCGTTGCCCTTCTCTGGACACACTCCAGCCCCTCAGTGTCTTTTGTGTAGTGAGGGGCCCAAAACTGAACCCAGGATTTGAGGTGTGGCCTCAACAGTGCCCAGTACGGGGGAACAGTCAGGCCCTGATCCTGCTGATACAGCCAGGATGCTTCGAGTTAAAAAAAAAAAAATCAACTCTGGATTTCAATTTCTTAGTTCAAATCTATGAAACAGGCACCTGGACCAACAGCTATAGCCTGAAATTTAAGCTACAATCCCCAGCCACCAGGCACAGGCTACAAGGGACAGTGACAGCAGATGACATGGTCCCAGCAAACAGGCACACACCCTTGCTTTCATTACTTTCACCAGAAAAACATGTTTATAATGCTCAGAAGTAGTCAAAAAGAAAGGGAACCTGATCTGGCAGGCATTTTAGAAGGGTGTAATCCTGCATACCTGAAGAGCTGCTTCCCCCCTCCATCAGGGAGCCACGCTAATGAGGCTGCTTCTGGGCACAGGCTGATGTCAGTAGCTGTCAGCCTGTGCAGGTGACAGGTTTTAGTTCAATGAAAAGGAAATAAAACATGTCAACAAGAATATTGTACAGTCAGGCTGCAAAGGCTGGTTTAAAATCCACAGTTACAGCAGGAGATGTGGCAGTATTTTAGCAGAAATCTGGCTGGCTGTTGCCCACGGAGCCCTGTTGAGTATTCATACTAGGGGTGATGTTTTCACTCTGTGCAGAACTGTAAACTAATGGGAAAAAACATTTAAAACATCTGATTATCTTGATGAATGCTACAACAGTGCTGAAAAATGACAACATTCATGACACAAGGCTTCATGATCTGGAGCTGAGACAAGCAGATTAATGGCTTCTGTTTACTGTAACAGTTCTAGTAGAAAATGAGCTAATTTGTATAAACTACTGGTCAACAGATGAAGTTTTGCAAGTCTTGTTAAGGAGGAAACAGATTCAAAACAAGAAGTGGGTTTTTTGGGTACTTATGACTGTAGGAACATAAAACATTCATCAGCTCGTGATACAATACAGAGATCTCTCAGGTATTTGTACCATCAAACTGTAAACACCAAGTTCCTGATATGTTTGCCCTAGGTAAGCCAAGTTGGAGTCCCTCACATCCTCACATGAAGCTTTAAGAGACAGGAGAGCTCCTCAGGGGTCTGAATTTCTTTGTGCTCTTTCAGAGCAGATATAAAGCACCAAGGATCTAAATCTCCCTCTGAAGTGTCTGTGGTTCTCCATCTGCTGCAGGGAGCCTGGGGTTACCAAGGTGTTAGTGTAGGCACTGCAGAGAAGTTTCTAAGCTTCAGCTGAATTAATCCCCTTTTCTCTTCCATGGCCAGGCTTTGAACAAGCTTCTAGCCTCAGCAGGGGAAGCCTTACAAGCTTTACCAACATATCTCAACACTGAAAAATATTCCTTGCAGTTCAGAGGAAGCTTGAACACACTTTGGAGTTCACTCATCTTTTAGAAGGACTCCCATTGCTACTGTCAGCTGGCCAAGCTGACTTCCCTCTGGAGTAGCTGCAGTTTTCCTTCCTCTGCTCCTAGGGATGATGATAGGGCTGCACCACTTGTCCTCCCTTCAGGCAGACAAGGACTTGCGACAGGCAATACATATGAAATGGGAATCCTGCCATCACAAAACTTCAGTTGTCATATGGGACTCAGAAAAGATGGTAGCTGAGAAGTACTCATCCTTTCATCCAAATTTAGGGCCCTTTAAGCAGTTAACAGCTGCTTTCCAGTGTTGGCTACAGCATCTCTGGGCTCTAATGATCCATTTAGTTCTATAGGCATGCAGGAAGGCATATAGAGCGAGACACGTACCAGTAAAAAAATTAACATGCAACAATGTCTTTACTAGGTCAGTTTCCTGCTGGATCAAGAGTAGGTTTAAGCAAATGCAAAGGCAAGTGAAGACTGAAGATTTTGGGACAGATCTATACTATAGACAAGGTTAGTTTCAGCCCCGTAGGCTACGACTTTGCATTGCAGCAGTGATTTTGGCTTCTTTTTTTTTGTCTGCTGTGCTTATTCTTGAATGTTCACAGCAGTCCTTTGGCGTTCAGCAGGCAGAAAACCCAAAGACTACAGCTGTGCTTCCAGCTTGTTCCAAGAACTCCACTTGGCTGAAACTAAATTACAATGTTTTGTAAAATTGGAATATCCTCTTTCGGTCGCATCCCTCACAAAAACCAAAGTGACATGCCAAGAAGCCCAAAAGACTAAAACCAAACAAACACATTCTAAAATAATCCTATCTGCTACCAAAGCAGCAGCAGCACATGCTGTTCTGTACCTTGAAGCTGCCGAGCAGCTGTAATTGTGAAAGTGCAGAGTAAGTCACCCTCTCCACGCTCCCATGTGGCAGTAATAATCCTCTCTCACTCCACCCTTCATCCCCAAAGAGTACAGCAGGCAAGAGCCCTTTCTAGCATGCAGAGAATGTGTGGCCAGGGAGAGAGGCCAGCTAGGTGACCTCTTCAGGTTCAGCTAACGGCCTCCGCCCATCCTTGTCTTGATGATGGTCGCTAGAAGCTGTTATTGTTGTGACCATTTAGAAAGCCTTTTTCCTATAGTAACACAAAAGTCACATTAAGAAGCCTGTCTTTAAGGCACAGGTTCCTCTCAACTCCTGAAATATGTGGTTACACTTGATTTGACAGTGAGACACTTATTTTGGCTCCCTTGTTAATAGACACCATACCATAGCAATGTCTAACAACTTAACCACACACTACTTCTCTGCTGGTATACAGAATGCACACATAGGGGGTTGGGATTCAGGTTGCACAGGTAGCTGCAAAACTGGCATTTTCTAACTTTGACTTCTTGTTTTCCAATCTAAATAACACTATTAGTGCAGAGGAGTTCTATACATAATTATATAGATTGCAGTGGTAGGGAGAGGAATCAGGACCCCATTGAGCTGGCATTATACAAATATACAAAAGATGGCCTTCTTGAAATCCACAGGAGGACTTTCAACCTCTCCCAGAACAACCACTCTTTATACGTGACTCAGTGACAGAATGTGGTGGTATTGTACAGAAAGTGCTTTTATGGCTCTGAAGCTACCCTAGTCAGAAAATCTCATGTTAACCTGTTAGTCATCTTGAACAAAACTGCTTAATTTGTCAGTGCTAATGATCACAGAGTCATCAAATTATTTAGGTTGGAAAAAACCTTTAAGATCATCCAGTTCAACCATTAACCCAGGACTGCCAAGCCCACCACTAAGCCATGTACCCGAGTTCCACATCCTCACGTCTTTTATATCCCTCCAGGGATGGTGACTCAACCACTTCCCATGATTAGCCTTTTGAAATTTTTACCCACTAACTTTAGGCTCTTTCATAATATTGCTGAGAAAAACTCAACTAGGATGGCACAAGGTTTGCTATGGAAACACGGTGATTTGTCATAAGCCTAATTGGTCTGACGTCACAGAACTTCCATCAGAGACAACAGGAGAACATGCCTACTAGAGAGCTGCCAAACAATTGTTTTCAGGAAGCAGCTGCCTCAAACAGTAGCAAATGAAGGCAGAAGGCAAGTTGTGAACTAGCTGATGAAAGTAATCTTTCTAAAATAATAGCATCTTTAAGTTTACAGGTTGTTATACAAGTAAAAGTGTAATGAGAAGGACATATCTCCCAGTGATAGCATGTGAGCATTCCTGGTCAGCAGTGAGGCTGACATGATATTTATTAGCAGTAGATAACTGCTATTGCTATTTGTGCTATTGCTTTCTCCTAGAAAGGAATTTGGGGTAGCAGCTGTATGTAGCAGAATAATTTAAGTGTGCTTGTTTTGCAATACTTTGCATTTATAATGAAAAAATTACAGATGATATGCTCTGGAGATCTAGATAGAGCTAAGCAAAGTTGGAAGGAAGAAGACTTGAAAGACGAAAGGTGTCCATGGGGCTAGATTATTTATAATCACCAGATCTGGAACTTTAGTCTCTTTGTATCTCAATTCCCTACCCAGGGTACTCATTGAGTACAGAAGCTTTTTCAACACTGATTACAAAAAGCATGTAAGTAAATAGGCAGAGTGAGATAACATGGCTTTTGATGGGTAGGGCTTTTATCTTCAACAAATATGCCTGAAGTTCTCTAACGTCCATAAAACACTAAGCTCCTGATTTCTGTAACTATGAATGTAAATCCAGAATAACTCTGCTGAGGTTTTAGATTTGGACAGGTTTAGCGCAGATCAGAAACGTCCTTAAATTTTCGTGTTTTGTTAAGGAAAAAAGCAAAGGTCAAACAGAACACAATTCATATTGACATTAGGAGCTGGCAGTCCAAAGGGCAGAATCAGGTCGGTGGTTCCAGGGCATGCCAGTGCCACCTGATAGGGCTGATCACTCATCAGATCAGTCTGTGTTCAGTGAAACTGATTTTAACTACACAGGGAATGTCGGACTCATTTTAGTACCTGCTCCATGAAATCCTCCACAGAGGTACAGCTTCCCTTCCACGGAGCCTGCGCTGGTAGAGTTTGTTCGTAAGGAGAGGAGGGGAGAAGGCATAGGGGGTCCATCTCTCCAAAAGTCTCCATCAGGGTTATAAATCTCCACGGCATCAAGACATTTCCGTGTCTGTCCTCTGTCATAACCAAGGCACCCAATTCCTCCTGCAAAAGATACGTAGGTCAAATGTAGCAGTCCCATGTTTTGCTGAAAAATACATTGCTGGCTGCATTTTCTGTTTACATCTTCTCATCTCCCACTCTTTCCTCTTTGCAGCTTCAGAAGTTTGTGAGAGAACACAAAGCAGAAGCTACAGCACGTTATCCACAGACACCAAAGCAAGATCCTTTCTGAAGTCTCGTATCAAAGGAAGGACAAGCAGAATGTCTTCAAAACACAAAGGTATTTTGTTTTGCTTTCTTCACATATGATATAAATTGTCATAATTATTTGTTCTATTTGCTAGACAAATTGCTATGGATCAAAACCTGTTTTTCAAATACCGTTGGTGGATTTGACCCTCACACATGTTAACCAACAATCATTTGCATTTGTTGGTTAGTTTTCTTCGATAAAAGAAAAATATTACACCTATCTCTTAAGGCAAATTACACCTATTTCTTAAGGCAAATCAACTCCCAGGAACAAACTCATCCAACACACAGGAGTGCCAGCTGAGTTATTAGCAACAAGCCCTACTGCTGAATGGTTAATTAGGGTGCTTGAAGTCAGTGCGCAGGATTGAAACAGATCCCAGCTTTATTTTGGTGGGACAGGCTGCAGATGTACCTGAGATCCCCATGCACACTGGAAACACTGTACCCTGATAGTACTTTGCAAACACTGCCTTTCCAAATCCCTTCCAGTGATCAAATGCACATTTTGAATTCACAGCCTTTGGTTCTCAGGAATTAATATGCTGACGTCCCTGCGCAGGTTTTCCATCTGTGCCAATGGACACAATACCCTGTAATGAGCACTGATGGCGTTCTTTTGTGTATGTGTGTGTTTGTGACCACTTCTAAACATAAAATGACTGCAATAGGCAAGCCATTTCCACATGGAGGCTGGCATTCCAGATACACATGTAGGGCTGCTCAATTGTGCAAATCCAAAATGTGTTGTAAGCATGTAATTATGCCCTTGCATATGCAAAGGGAAAGGACTGCAAGTGCAACCTGTGCTGGTTCAGCTATTTTTAAAATCTATTGCCCCTAGTGCTGTTAAGCTGGTCTGCCCTAGAAATGAGCCCCTAGTGCTCCAAGTTTTACCTGCATATGATTTTCCATCCACCTCTTTAAATGGACAGTGTTATTTTTTAAATCTTTTGTGTGTTCACCAAAAGTGTTTGCAAGAGGCAGCTACCTATAAATGGGGACCACAACGCTCCAAATTTGCTAGCACTGTATTCCTGATCTGTATTTTAGAGTCAGGCAAAGATAAAATCAGTTAAATCTGCATCAGAGCAGCAAAATTAGAATAAAATTCAGTGTCCATTATCATCAGCAGGAAGTTTTCCCCTGGCTGAAGTTAACAGTATTTGATTTTGTTCAATATTTGAATTTGAAAACCTTCACTGAGTTTGGTTTTCAGCTCTTTTTCCTGCACAGCAAATCTTTGCTTGCCTCAATACCTACCAGCAAGGTCCTTGCAGTTTGTATGAGGTACCCCTTAGTGTGTGCTTACACCAGGCTGGCATCCAAATGTGTTCAGTGTTAGCTTAACACCCTCAAGTAAAGCAAAATTTGCTCTGATGGGCTCCTCCTCTGAGGCTCAATTCACCTAAGAGAGCTGAGGTAGGGATTAACTGTGGTCATGGTGTTTTGCTACTAATTTCCATGCCAAAAAGGGAAGCATCACCCTGCTGAGCCTGTCTCATGATGAAGTCTCACTGAGGTATTCCTTGGAGTATTTCAGAATTCATACATTTACTTACTGTATTGTTCTTTATGCCAGAAGCATTATCCTCTCCTGTGCAGTCTTTTCCACTACTCCTTAATGCCTCATTAAACAGGTGCTGCTCTTAGGACAGGACAATATTCTCCTGAATTTATCAAGAAAAGTTTTAAGAGCTAATCAAAATTTTTAACTGATAAGGCTATTTAGTTATTGCTTATCTCATAGGGTTTCTGATTGTACAGCTTCCACTGGCAGATTCACAGAGTACAGCATGCAAGACAATTTGCCACCAGTTTATGTACTGTCCACAGACTGCAGTGTAACGCAGAGAGATTCTCAAGGTGGTTTTAGCCGGGAACCAATAATATTAAAACTCCCCACAGACTAAATTGACCCTTTCAAAATACAGCTTTGTGGCGCCAAAGATGGATGGCTGCTGGTTATCAAGCTAGATATTTTTAAATTAGCCCAGATGCTACTGTACCCCACTGAAGAATATGCACTCACCCAAAAGAAAAGTCTTCATCTGAAAAATGAACAAGGTCCTTGTTCAATCAGAGGAATAAATGGTACCAGTTAGGGAATGCACGCAGCGTGTCAGAAACCAATAACTTTGCTGATTGCCTTATTATTTCAAGCAGGGAGGGGGAGGTGAACAAAATAGCCCTGAACTTTTCTAGAAGCATAATAGCTGTTTATTTCTTACTGTGTTTTTGTTGTAATTTTCTAAAGAGAGTAACTGTGGGGCAAGGTGACTTCAGAAAGAACACAGATAATCAGGTACAAAACTGACACAGCAGTCAGCGACTTTTTGCAAAATAACCTCACAACCATTACCTGTTGATGAAGACATTCAGCTGCCAGTCCGGGGGATCCACCACCAAACATTTTTCCTGTATAGTTATTAGAAAAGTGGCTTTCCAGGACTTATTGGTGCATCTTTTCAAAAATTTCAGAGCTACTACACGTTTTCAAGCATTTATGAAACCTTCATGGGGTGGTTTAAGCAACTTCTACGTAACCTCCTTAAATCCTGTCTTTTATCAGAGACAGTCCTCAAGGTACAAAATATCTCCATTTTATTTAAACTCTGCACAGCTATTTCAGCTAAATCCAATTTCATATTCAATTTACAAGAGCAAAACTAAGTTCTCAGCAAATAGACAGGAAAAAGGAAAAAAATCAGAGAGAAGTAAAATTTAATTTTCAAGCTTAGAAAAAGAGCATTCTGGAAAACAAGAAATCACGAATTTCAACCTCCTCTCCTAAAGCAACACAAACACCAAAATGCTGCTAACAAAGGAACTGAGGATATCAGACTCTGAGCACTTCTTTGCTGTGTTCCCAGATACAGTAGTTGAGAATTACTCCTGTGAGAAAATACATTTTTTCCTCTATGGAAATGGATGTCTCCGGACTCTTTCCAAAGAACTGACTAAAAAAATCAACAACAAAAAAAAGTCTCAAATTTAAATCAATTCACATCTACAACCAAGTGGAGGAATCTCACATTAACCAGGCTATTCATCATCTACAATGTATATACCATGCAAGACTTCAGTTTGGCAGAAAAAAACCCCTTGCTGTCAGACAACTCTGGCCACTTTCTGCTCCATCACTCAAGAATTCAGATTGTCCTGTCCCACTGGCTTCTTCATTCAGATTTATGAAACCATTAGGAATGCAACTGGAGACATAGGGGGCTACAGTTAAGACCATGAAGATTGTCTTTATCTCAGGTTCTCTGGACAGAGCAGCAGAAGAACTGAGCTCATGCTCTGCTCCTACAGGAGCCCCTACATAAAATAGGGGTAACGTTTAGGGGGCTAAGGCAGGGTGCAGAAGAGGGCAGAGGGGTTCATGTAATTTGAGGGAGACTCTTGTGCCGGTGTACTTGGGATTGTGCCTTTAGCCACCCAGAACTACAGATGGGGTCAGTAAATCACACCTGCTGTGGTCACAGCCTCCTGGGAGTCCCAGCAGGTGTGCCAAGGGCAGCAGTGCCTATTTCCATGCCCATGATGTGCGGAGGGTCCTTCATTAAGCCTCAGTCGTGAACAGAGCAGGTGAATTGAACCCCACCTGGTTCAGTTCTCTGCCTAAAGCCCAATTACATGTCCTTTGTGCAGGGAAGATGGATTTCTCACTGGGAGTTTTGAACATTTCTGTCATTATCACATTGATCACACGAGAGGGTTTAATCCCAGAATTCATTCTTCCCTTTCCATCCCTTACAAATACACCCTTTCAACACTTTAGGCTTTCTACAATATGTACTTTCCCTAGGAGAGATTTCAGATGCCACTGAAGGACTAAAAAAATCCAGTGAAGCCACCTTTGTGTTCCCCAACCCATTAATGCTTGAGAGCTTTCTGTATCACACTTGGATGAGTCTGCAATCAAACATACTTTCAAGGGCACTCTATAAGCAGTGGTTCTAATGGACTTTAAATTTAACATGAAGCTCCATTAGTAAAATAAATATATAAATAAAATACATGATCTTTATTCAGAAGTCAGGATAAAGAAGACAAGACTTTGATGCAAGAAGGCAGGGCAGGTGATGTGATTAGCACATCTTCAGCATTTCAATGAGGCACAGTTCTGTGCCGTGCTCTACCCACACACTGCTCGTAGCTGGCTGAAGGCAAAGCACCTACCTTGGGCTGGGGTCAGCTGCCTCTCCCTTACCCCACGGTAATTTGAGAAGACCAAATACAATTTAGAGCCACATCAGCCCTAATAACAGCACAGCCTTCCAGAATTTGGGGGGGGAAGCTCTATAAGTGATGGTGAAGTGGTAAAGAGTCCCTAGCAATAATTAGTTCAGCAGGTGCAAAATCAAAAACTGCTTTAGGGATCTCCAAATATTTCTATAGGAGTGAGACTGACATGCAGTTGAGTTACAAGAAATAGGGAACATTCCAGCACCCACCTGACTTCACCCATGGCTCTGATACAAAGCAGGCACTGGCACAGAACAATTGCACTTCTAAGTCTCAGCCACACCGAGCTCTTACGGAATTAAATTTGCCAGGCAGCCAAGTCCAACAAGGACAATTCCTTTTCCTCCAAGAAAACCACACAGATGTAAGTCTAGATTGCTCATTGCATAGACAGGATGATTGAACAAAAAACACCTACAAGGTGGCTGGGGGTCCACAAAGGACTGTGCTCCACTGGGACTGACTACCAGATTCACACCACATAATTTGGTTCCCCCACCAACAGACATCTGAAATTAGACATGCACTACTGTCTCTCAAACAGGGCAGCAGATCAGGGAACAACAAGAGCAGAGCTGCTTCCAAAGGGAAGTTAAGCCAGGTAAAGAGCTCACCATGAAGGCACAGCTGCACAGAACCAGAGACGGGCAATTGCAGAAGGTCCTACCAGCAGCTGTCAGGCAAAGGCAAAGAAGGAATTGCCCCCTCAGACCTGCGTTTAACTGATGCTCCTGGACCTATGGGCAAAAGGGGTGGGTGGAGGCCCCAGGTGATGCTGTTCAGGATGATCAAGACTTGTTAGTGCCTTCAGGGTACTGACAGTGTTTTTCTTCATCCTATAACTGAGTCCTCAGATCACAATACCAAGCAATGTGTACTCTTACTAGTGCCTCTTTGAATTTTTATCAAAGAAAACTGGGAAATGAGTAAAAAAAAAGAAAAAAAGAGTAACTCTTCAATGAGCACATGAAATCCAAGCTTTGTCTCCCATAAAGGAATTCATTATTAAATTGATCTCTGGCATGCACAACGGATTTAATAGTGCTAATCTCTTATGTAACATTTCCCTTCATTACCAGCACTTAAGCTGAGCCTCAGCAGTTACATTTCCCTCTCACTCTCTGCTAAGCAGGACTGCATAGCTGGTGTCTCAGAGAAATGAGGGAACCATAAACCAGCCCTGGCAGGCACTTGCAAAGATGAAACCAAGGAGCATTGTCATCCTTTGCTAACCCAGAGCACAGCAGATGAGGTAATGAAGCTTGTAGAAGACATGAGCGCAAAAGATTGATTAGAAACAGGGCTGAAAAAAACAGATGATTGTCTTCCTAAGCATGGTCAGTGTTTCAGATTCAGCTCCTTCTTTTCTCATGAAATGCCTTTTCTCATTTCCTTTGATAATTCTTAAGTGTGTAGAAAGCAGTTCCAATCTCTTCTGTCAGACCAATTTTTTTGCCTATTTTTGTTCCCCTCTCCACATGGACATTTTGGAGGCTGTTGCACAGGTATAAAAGCTCAGAATCAGACCCATAAGCTGCTACTTGTCAGAAGTCCAAAGCATATTTATAAATAGACGTGTTTATTTTAAAAGAAAGTGTTATTCAAATGCACAGTTAATACTCAAGCATGAAAGCTAAAATGTCTCCTTCCAGCTCCTCCTACACACACTTTCTTTTCCAGAGAGACCCCAAAGTACATATTCAAGTAAGTAATTTTATGATCAAGACATTCAGTATTTAATTGAACCTCATTTAACTACTTAAAACTTTAAGAAGAAGCTTTCAGCAAGAACCCAGGGGGAAAAAACCCCAAGTTGTAAGAGGCAGGATGCCAGTTTGAGGAGGATAAACAAAAATTCTTTGGTTCCTAAATCTTCCCTAATAGGATTTCTCATTTAAGTCCTTCAATACGTTATTATTTATAAAGCAGGAATTATACAGCATAAAAGCAACACATGGTTAAAGCTGTTGTGGTGATGCAACATTTTTTTACCAGTGACCTGTATTTCAGAGAGAGCAGTTCTACTGAGTGTGTTTTAACATAAGTAATGAATATGGCATTCGAATGGATTCATTTGGATAAATTTTCCTAATTTGTATGTTGGCTGTGATAAGTTTTCAGAGAAGTAGCTGGAAAGGATATTTTTTTAAGTGAGAGATTAAAATGCATGACCTTAAATAGAGCCCTCCCATCTGGTTTTCTTCCAAAAGTGTCTCAATTGCCGCTGTCATTAAGAACACAATACTGCTCTTTCTTGGGCTTTCCAACGAATATAGTTATGTTCCTGGGAAAATATGGAGAGAAAGAGCTGAGACTAGTGAAAAGAGATGAATAGGAGAAAGGACTTTGAGCCTTAGGAAATGCTGTTCATTTACTTATGAGGATTATGTATGGTGTATAAATAGCATGAGATTCTCTAGGAACCTTACACAACAAACAGACAATTATGTTGCAGGACTGCTGATTAAGACACACGGTACAGGTTCTTGCACAATGCTATTACTCAGACCAAAAACTCTGATCTATTTGTCATTTTCCTTCCATCAGTGTGACTCTAGAATAATTTCGTTTAAGTCATTAGGGTTTTGCATGCTGGAGCTGGCAATTAGGCTGGGAAGGGTTTTTGGACAGTGACTACATATTCTGTGCTGTGCCAGTAGGACTTTTTAGAAATTAACACTTCAAAGGCTAAGCATCAGATTCTGATCTGGATGAGAATAAAATGAGCTTGACTCAACACAATTGCCATCAGCAGACTACTTACCACAGATTTACACCTCCATGGATAAGAACAAAATTAGACTTGTCTATCAGAGTCTTCTACTGCACCTTATTCAAAGCTAGTATTCCATTGATTCTTTCTGCTTCATGTTTATGATAGAAATTGCACTTATGCATCACAGACATTAGAGAGGATCACCTTTCTCTGCAGTGATTTTTCATTTATGCTCTAGAGTCCCTCAATGTGCTGACACCTGTGTAAGTTGTACAGGAAGACAGAGATCCTGCTGGAAAGAGCTGACAACTTCATTTGAAGACATTTACTTCATTTAAAGACTTTGTTTTCAAGACTTGTTTGAAAGAAATCTCATCTCTCTGCATCCCTACTTTATATGCCCAGCTAGAACTATCTCTTTATTTCATGTTTTTGTTCCTGGGAAGCAGGGTGGGGTCCTCCAGGCATACAGAAGATATCTTGCATTTACCTGTTTCCACCTTGCCTCCCTTCCTTTCTTTCCTCTACCTGCAGCAGCCCCCAGTGGATCTCCTTAGCTGGGTGCAGACTGCAGGATGCCTGTGGAGATGATGGACTCCAAAAGGAACAAGCATGATAGGAGAAGTGGGGGATACCTGTGGGAACCCAAGCAGTGCCATTCCATGCTTCTGAATGGCCCCTTCACTGAGTGTCCCCCGCCTGGGGCTGCACAGGAGCCCCTTAGATGTTAGATGCACACACGCTTCACCATGAGGAGTTCCCATTAAGAGTGGGCAGGGTATCAATAGCAAGGGTAGAGACTCAACAAAAGTCTCTCTCTCATCTATAGCACAAAAGCTTAGTCATTATGCCGGAGCTATCTCTGAGGCCACTACATGAGAACAACCTACGAGCTATGATCCTCTTCAGAATGTGTCTTTTTGCACAAATCAGCCTTGACAGCATCTTTCTAGGCTCCCAGAGTGCCCGACACGCCTTATGAAGCAGGGTGATATCTGAGGGATCCACAGCTCTGGGGAGCCTGCAGTAGTTTTACTACCTTCATGACAGTTGCTATTCTTTGCTCTGTCATTATCAACCTCTGTTCTTTCCATTCCCATTCTCTCCTGAATGTCATCTGCATGATCAAGTACCACACCAGCCAGATTAGGAACACTTTCACTGCTTTCCTTTCAATGCCATGAATCGCCCGGAACCCCAGCCGGGGTTACCATCACCGTTGTGTCCAAAGGGGAACCGGAGCCACCTCACAGCCCAGCAGCCTGAGAACTCACAAGGTAACAAGAACCTGTCACCAGGGATAAACCATGGAATGTAGCTTTTCTGTGTGAGGTTTAATTACAGTTGGCGAGTGTGAGTTTACAGCTGGAGATGAGCCCACGTGTGGTATCTGCAGAGTAAGATGTCAGTATCGTGTCTGCATCACTGTTTCCAACCAGAGTTCATTTGGAAATTGCTTCACCACTTTGAGAGGTCTTGGAAAATGCTTTAATCTCTCCACAGAGCTTTCAGGCTGTGGTGGTTAACATTTAACAACCACGTTGTCTTAATTTTAACAGATAAATCTCTGTTTCCACCCATACTGTTACAGGTGGATTTAAACCAGCATATTTAAAGGCAGAATTTGTTGACAAATCATTTTTGGCTCAGTGTCAGACTTGTCTTTCAATTAAAAAATTAGTTGTTATATTATTTGACTTCCTAAGAAAACAAGACTTATGCAATTCCTCTCACTATATGTGTGTTCTCTATCTGCAGTTACATTGTTTTCTCTACCTTACATAGCTTTTTTGCCTATTTGCCAGCTTGAACTAAATTTTGCAGATTTATGGATGCTAAAGTTCTTACAAGGTTTGTGAGAACTGGGAATGAGGAGTTTGTGAAAGCAGCCCAGACCTAGGTCAAAATGTGTTCTCTGCAGTTGATATTCCTGCTACCTGATGGTAACTCATCTGTGTCTGCACTTGCTGCAGTTACACCTTGAGTGGGCAGAGCATCGGAAGAGAGGCAGGCTCAGAAATGTAATGGGCAAAATAGCCCAACCTTTCTCAAAAATCTGCTCCTTGGAGCAGTGTGTGAGCTTTGTTACCCTTGGTATAAATCACAACCAAGTTTGTCCATTACAGTGAATTACCCCAGATTTACACTGTCAAAACTGAGAACAAACACTGCCTTTATGAATGTTTAGTTAGACTTAGTGGCAGGAGTGAAGGGTCCAGTGCAGCAAACTGTTAAGCTCAGCATTAAGTGCATTGGTTCCCCTAGGAATGGGCTCAGATAAAGACTGCCATGGGAAAGGTGTGTGAACCAGCAAAGTGATGGAGACAGAGCAAAAGCCTGTTACCACCCATGTGCAGACTGGATTGTAGCACAGATTTTCTCTCTCACACACACAGAATTATTGGTATTGGCCAGCATGTAAGAAAGAATTCAAGTTAGTGTTCAGCTCCCTGAATACTGCAGCACTGGCTGCTACACACACAAAACCAAGGCTTTTTATTTTTTTACATTAGCAAAATTCTTCTGAAGGTCCGTGAGACCATGAACTTTCCTCAATGCCATTTAAACAGGCACTTTTCAGATTTAAGGCTGTGTTTTGTGTTCAGTCTGTACATTTCATTACTGAAATCGCTCAGACATGTTTCTTGCTTTGTGAGATTTTGAGGGAAGAAAATGGATGCAGTTTGCCCCATTAGCCACTCCTTTTCCTTGTGCCAGTGTCAGGCTTGCTGTGAAGAAGGCTGTCAATTTGTTTTATCACATGCATCCCAAGGCGGCTCCTTTTTTTTTGCTCCCTGACTCCCTGTGTCATCACAGCCTTCGAGGTCTTGATCTCAGAGCACTTCTTACTGAAATGCATGAATGCTGCTGTTCTCCTCCCAGCTGTTCCAGCTGCTTCTGCTGCCCCATTAGAGCATCAGTGTCAGTATAAATAATTATATATATATTTAACCTTTTACAAAGCATGAAGTCTCCACATTTTCAAAGCACCTTTGAGCCTGGGCAGCCAACACTCTCATTATTTAACATCGCACTGACATTCTCTATCACTAACCTTTGACAATAATGACACGACTTTCTGTTTGCAAAACTCTTTTCCATATGGGCTTCTTTCACCCTTCCTCCTGGCTGAGCCTGTGGGCCTCTCTCAAGCCACTTAAGAGAAAGAGGTTGCTCTAAAAGAAGACAAATGCAGCATTAAAGCCACTTTCCTCTTCTGCTTCAAAGACACCTTTCCTGCATACACCCCCTGCAAAGCACTTTCTATGTTATGTGCCAGGAACAAACTCTGCTTTATCCCTGGTATGAAACAACCCAGACAAAGCCAGAACACCCTGATACAGGAGGTGTATTAAGTTGATAAGACTGTATTTTTGCATTCACTTTGATAAGCTTGTAAGCAGAAGGGATTGAAATGTCCTGAGGTCCTGATGCGATTTCTGCATTCTTCCTGCCTAAAGCTGCCCATGAGACCACGGGAGCATGGAAAGGCATGAATCACTCACAGCCCACCTGTAGATTAATTGACTGGATGAACTTTTTTCCTGCTTTTTCTGTCATATATCTATCTAGAATAAGATTTTGGGGCAAAAGATTTTGGGGTAGGTGGGGGGTTATTGAACTTACTTGCACAAATTGTAAAACTTTTGGTCGAAGTACTGTTTTGAAGCAAAAAACCAGAAAGGATTCAATCAAAATTTGACAAAAGGAAGTATTTCGGTTTTTAAAAAAATGCACTGTGTTGAGGTAGGTGGAAGAGAAAAATTCACTAAGTTTTATCAGCAGATACTCATGATGTTGGTTTTGGGAAATCCAAATTTTGTTTATCCTTATGCCTTTCCTTCACGATGCTGCGTATGTTCCTTAGCATTTCACTGCTCACCTATGAAATGGTGCTTCAAGGCTTCTCTACTCTCCTTTTAAAATTCATTATTATTTATCAGGGGCACACACTGATACCCCAAAGAAAAATATCTTAAAAAGTGAAGTATCTTTGTTGCACAAATTCAGAACACTAAACATTTATATAATTTAATCTACATAAGTTACAGAAGGAAGAAATAACATGGCGAACAAATAACTTTAGAAAAATACTCTCCATGTAGTATGAGGTACTTTGTCCTACAGTACGTAACAAAGGGTGAGATATTTCACTTCACAAAGGCAAATTGCTGGAAAGAAGAAAAAGTCATGGTGCTATCTGTTAAAAATCTGTTTCCTCTTACCCAAGACATAAATCTCCCCGTTGACTACGGCTGTGCTGAAGCGGTACTTGGAGAACTTCATTGGAGCTCTTTCCGTCCATTTGTCTTGGCCCGGGTCGTACCGAAACGTTCTGTTACTTAATCGATCCGGCTCCTCGTCAGGCAGATCCATCTGTATGAAATATGACAGCCATATAATAATACAACATTTGGAGCCCTCCACACATGCCTGCAGGCAGTTAATCACAGCAGACAGCTCGGCAGATAAATAGCATAAACACATCAATTACAGCTGCAGGGGATTGCACTCCCCAGGGCTTAGCAGCACCCATGGCTGGTGGCTGTGAGTCCACTGGAGAAGGCAAAGGGAATAAGTGGATGTCTATATCCTGCAGCAATAAAGCCAAGGATTTGGATACTAATAGTACATTCAGGGTTAGGGTTAGGGTTAGGGTTAGGGTTAGGGTTAGGGTTAAGGGTTCCCAACTCTGGAAGAGCTTACCCCCTTCCACAAGGCTGCTGTACAGTCCTAATAAGAATGAGGGAAAACCAGTCTTTCTTTTTTTTCCTGCTAAATGTTGAAATATCTTTCCACTATTACTCAGACTGTATCATGAGTCTCAGTCAGGTACTTTGCTGGCCTTTCTTAGGCCTAAACACACACACACACACACACACATATATATAAATATATAACTTATCCTAATAAACCTTTGCATGTTTATTTAGTCAGCCTAACTACAGTAATGTTGTTCAACAGGTGTAACTTGAATAGTTTTCATAATAAGCTCCTAACCCCCTTGCTGTATCTTTGCTGCCAGAAACGCACTTTTTATACTCACTCCTACTCCTCTTGTTCTCTCTAACCTTCTTTCCCCTTCTCTGCCTGTCTTATACAATGCAGGGAACTCAGATGCTGTTTTCTGGGTACGACACCCTTGAATGTTAGCAGTGGGATGTGGAGGGAGGATCCTGAAATATTTCAGGATGAAAGATTTCACATAGAGAGAGTGAGAAGGAGAGAAATACTTTGCTTGCTTGAGATGGTGTTATATGTGTCCTTGTTTTTCGTGTTATTTTTCTTTCCCAAGAGACCTTTCCAACACTAATGTCATGAACAAGATAGTAGGAGGCAAACTAGAGAGTAAATATATAGCCCCTTGGTTATTCCCTGTAAGTGCCCGGGGCATGTTCTTTCTCCGTGGTAAGTGTGAAACACTAATTTATTCACTGAAAGAGGGGTATTTGAAAGCTGTGTATTTTCAGCACAGACTAAACATGTACTTAGGAGAAGATGCCACTTGACATGCTGTAAATTCACATCCAACCTCATTTTTGTGGTAACATTCTCCTTGGAGTGCACACTGTGCTCTCTGTGTACAGAAAACATAACTTCCAGCAGCCCTTCTCTGTGTCTTAGGGGTCTGAAATCTTCCTCTCAGCCTCACCAAACACTTTCTTCCGTTTTAACAGCCCCCAGTTACAAGGCTGGAGTCACTCTGGCCTCAGAGGCCAGACCAAAGCTGAGCAGAGCAGCGCTGCTGTGAGCAAGTCCTTGCCCTCCTAAGCTGTCATTTTATGTCCTGGCTTGACTTTGTCTTGTCTTGTTTCAATTACAAAGCCTGAGTGGGAAGGGAACATGCATTTATCTCTGTCCTGTAATGGACACGTGCATTTAGGGCACTCTGTCACTGCTGTCATTAGTGTTTGTTCAGGATTGACAGAACATTCAGTGCTGCTCCAGCACACGAACAGCCCCTGGCTTGGCCAGCTCATTTGCTTTCCTGGTGCAGCTGTGGTAGCCCCACATACACAATCACTGCATCTGACAGGGGGAAGATAGATGGTACCAGAAGAATTTAGCACTCTGCAGTGCTGGTCTTAAAGCACTTTTTTGAGAATTTTAGCTAATTTATTCTGGTCTGCTCAGGTACACCATAATCTTACAAAGCTGTGGGTTTTGATCAATTGCTGTTAATCTGCTCATCTCAAAGCTATTTATGTATAAACTCAGACTCCCATGCATTGTTACTGATACTACTGGTAGGCAGGTATCCACTTTAGGTGGGTTTTTTTTAAATGATTCTTGGCTCAATATTCCTGACTTGTGCTTCTAAGCCACTTTCCCCTCTCACAGTCTGTTCTGGAAAAAAGCCTAACAAAGCTGGTTGTCTGACTTCAGCATCTATCTTTGTTATATGACATATCTTTCTGTTCAAGTTTTTTTTAAAGACAGGTTGTTTCTACATTAAGTGTTTTCGTATTTTAGTTCTTTAAATATGAGATACCCTTGCACAGTTGTTTCTGTATCAGAAATACTCTCTGATCTTTCTGTTGTCTCCTTGGGGACTCCCTCACTCAAAATATCCAAAGAGGTGGAAGTCTTGTTAGTTGAATGCATCTCACTTTTAAATACTTTGAACAGTAATTTATTTCAAGAGGACAGAAACCATTGAGTTGTGATGACAGTCTGAACATATTGCAACGAGGATTACAGATGCTTCACTTCATTGTCAAGTGAATGTGGGGCTTTTTCCTGAGCACTCAAATTTAAAATTCACCAAGCAATAAATAAAAATGGGCTAAACTCTTAAAAAAGATATTTTTCACTGGGAGCAACTGGGGAGAGCAAGCACTGCCCCTGAAGTCCATCTTCTATGTAGCACAGTTCTGTATAATCTCTGTACTGCTGAATATGTATCTGTGGCCCTGCTGAAAAATCCCTATAAAAACTTTACACGGCCAAGCAATGCAACAGAAACAAATAAATGGATTGGTTAAAGGACTCTGTTTCCCAGAGAATGCTTTGACTTTTCATTTAAAATGTAATGTAATGAAAATCAAATAAATTAACTTTAGTTAACCAAGGAAGCTTCTTGAGAAATCGAGGTGAACTTTAAATGTCATATGTAAATCTGTCCCTAAAGTGTACCTATGTACACGCTTTTTGAAGACAGGGCACAGTTAAGGGTCCCTGTATGATTAAATACCATTATTTATTATATCTAGAAAAATTAAGAGGATGGTAAATAACAAATAGAAAGGCTGGAACCTATAATGACAAAGGAGGTGTATTTTAAACTCTTGCCCACTGTCCACATCTCTATGAATAAAAACTGCCCTCCCTGAAGTTGGTATTTACCGTGAGGATGGTGTAGATGGGTGTTATTCTTCTTCAGCCTGTTTGGTTTTCCTACAAAATATGTTTAATCAGAGGACTGTGAGCAATTTATTCTTCTGTTGTCACTGATGCAATTTTCCCATGCAAGAAGCACTGTAAAATCACACAACACTGCTTGTTAGTGCACAAAGCAAACAAAGTAAATGGGCACAATTCTCAACCTGTGGTGTCCATCCACCCAGCACGTACAGCTTGTCCTTCACTGTCACCACCACGTGGCAGGCCAGTGGTATTGGCAGAGGTGCCGTGCTTCTCCAGGTGCCTTGCTCCATGGAATACTTCTCCACGCAGTTTGTGACCAGATACTGATTTTTCACTTTCATTTGCCCTCCTATTACGTAGAGGTCATTGTGGGCAGTGCCCAGTGCGTAGAGCTCACGGAGCTGAGCGGTGCACAGAATGTGCCAAAAGCGGTTTCCTCGCTGGTGGTATCTGTAGGAAAATCCAGAGCTGTAACTGCCCTGGTTCACCCAGGTCCCATCAGCCTGCTTGGAAGTGTTACCCCCTTTAATCGTCAGTGTTTACTCAATATAATGAAAGAGGAGTTCTCTCCTTCACAGGGAAGTTATAAAATTGAGCCCAATGTTTGCAAGATCAAGTATTTTTAGTATGAGGGATCCTAGGTGTCCTTTCAAAAATATTTGACCCTAATTAGGGTAAGAAGTCACTTATTTCTGCATGTGCTGTTCAATCACAGTTTCGGCTGAAATTAGTGGGAGCAGTGAGCTCAACACTGCTGAAAATAAGGCCACTTCACCTGCCTCAATATGGATTTATTTCATCAAATTTAGGCATTTGCATTTGAAAATGCTGTCACCATTTTAAAATTCTATCTTTAATCCAGGAAATGTCTGGTTTTCTTTAAAATGTGTGCATCTGAAAAAGATATGAGTAAAAACAGAATGAGGTTTTAGAGCTATCAATCATTATCTTTAATCTATTAAGCACTATCATCAACATCAACAGGGAAGCATGTTTTCTCTGTGTTACTGGGCTCATTGGATCGTTCACTTGGCTCATTTCCCCCTGCTAATGACCTAGAAAAGAAGTATCCAAGGGAAACGCTGAGATTTGAATAAGGAGAATATAAAATCCACATGCATTGATCTAATTGAGCTTGTTTACACAGAGATACCACAAGAGTAAACCCTCAATCTTTCAGGAGAAGAGGCATCAAGATCTGGCTGTATGTATGTAATTCAGTGCTGGAAAAATAAGTTGTGCCAAATTATTAAAGTAGTCAAAATCTCTAAGCAAAAAAATTCAAGTAAAGAATGCTTTGTGTAATGGTATTTTTTCTTTTTTGTCCCCAGAGACATTATTTAGATTTAAAATTTTTAAATAATTAGGGGATTTCTGACGGAGGGTACACACCTATAAATTTCAATGTTCCTGGTCCTTTGTCTAGACATTTTGACGGCGCTTGCCTCGCCTGCCACAATGATATCATTTTTCTCAGTGACAACACCAGTGCAAACACATCCTAAGCCCTCTCCATACTTCGGGGAGGAAATGAAGTAAGTCTTTCGTGTGGCGGGAGCGTAACAAAAGCTGGCATCTGCATAGCTGCCATGCCTGGACCTGATGCCGAGGGAGTTGTTGCCGATGCAGAGCAGGAGATCCGTAGTCTCCATGCCGTACCGCAGGCTGAGGGAAGGCTGGCTGGACAGTTGGATGGTTTTCAGTGCTTCATCAAACATATCATTGCATTCTGAATTGCACAGAATCATTGTGTTCCTTTTCCGGGCTTCAACGAGAAAAGAGGGGCTGACAAGTACCAGTCTCACTTGCTTGAGGAGCTCAACAAGGTGTTCTGAACGTGACTTTCTGCTGTGCTTGACCCATCTAATGACGAGGTCCAGAATGCTCTCCTCCCTGGAAATATTCAGATCATCTGATTTGATGAGAGTCATCAGCTGCTGGAATTCAATCTCTAGTATTTCTTCCTGCAGGCTCACCTCAGCAAAATGCTGGTATAAGTATTTCCTGGCTTGGTCACATAAATCTTCTGCCCCGATGTGGTTTGCAAAGTAGTAGATGCCCACACAGTTGGAAGCATCCATGTGGTCCATCATGTACTTCTGACACATACTGCAAACCTCTTCCATCTGCATGAAGTAGGCAGCGAGGGCGACGGTCTGCACGTTGTGGTTGGTGAGGCGCAGGTCGGCGCTGTACATGTAGTGCAGGAGCACGGACACGCTCTCGGCGGAGATGTCGTGCAGCACCACTTCCCTCTGCGTGCACTCCGCCAAGCCACATGTGAACATGGCTTTGAAATAGGCGCTGAAGGCAGCCAGCACCACCTTATGGCAGGGGAATTTCTCACCTTCAGCAACCAGCACCACATCGATTATTTGTGTTGATTCTTTCATTCTCTTTACTTGCTCCAATAAAGTCAGGCTATGGCGCTGCTTCCTCTTCTCCTCGGCCTTGCGATCCATGGTTGATCTCCAAACTTCCTCTCTTCAGATATCCTCAGAACTCAAGGTCTTCATTGGGAATGTTTCTGGAGATGGAAGCATAATGTTGTCCAGTAAGAACAAACTATTGGGCAAATGAATATTGCTGTAAGTATCTAAAGTTAATCATCTGTAGGGTGTGATGTAAATCAGTAATACATAAAAATTGTGTAAAAATATGGTGAGGTCTCAGGTTCAAGGCCTCCAAGACAAAATATAAGAAAAATCAATACTTCAAATGACCTTCAGCATTCAATACCTACCCCCAAGTTTTGTGATTACATAAAGTCAATTACAGACTTTCCTAAAGCAGCATTTTTCAACTGCCTTTTCTCTCTTTTCCCTGATCCTGATTCAGAGCCTATAAAAATTGTGCTGAGAGAGTCAACACAATGTTGTGGGCAGAGACAGCTTTTACCCGCAAAGACTGATAGTGAAGTGGCAGGAAGCAACTTGGTCCAACTGGCCAGATTCTTTACTCTCTCACACCAAAGCATAGGTCACTGTTTTCTACAGAATTGCTGCTGGTTTCCTTTTGAATAAGTGAAGGATCAGTAAACAGAGGCCAGCCTTCAAGCTGTCCTCCCTCTTCTTTATTGGGGGGGAAAAAGGAGCTTCATGGTCTCATTTCCATTTGGGTTTTGGTTTGGGGTTGTTGTTTTATTTTTTTAGGCAGATCCTTTAGTGAATCTCTGTATTTCAGATCAGGAAGTTGCAGAATGTTAGGTACAGGTGTAGAATTTCAGTGGGAGAATGACATTTACCATCACTTGAGGGATACCAATCCTTATCACAGTTTTTGGCTGTAATATGTTAATGAGACAGTTCTGTTTTAGAAATGCATTAAGGACTCATGCCATGAATCACCAGTACACGAACAAGTCCTAAAGCTGTGGTAGAACCATGTTTGAAACACACTGTAAACACGCTACAAAGTGCTTAATGAGACTGTTGAACTGAGTAACATTACTCACCAGCTTAAATATTTGCAGGATCAATGGCTTGTATTGCAGATTGAATTGGTTTTCTCAAATCCTGGCAGCACAAAGTGAAGTCTTAGTTTCATTAAAGAAACATGTATCAACATAAAAAATGAGTATATGAAATTCTTTGAAATTCCTCTAAAGGTATTTTTACAAACAGTCCAGATTTTTCTACAGATTTAGATAGATAGATATTTAAAAATATTATAGTTATTTCCCAGGTGGAAAGGAAATCTACAGCTATATCACCAAACTCAAACCTACTCTTTTAGCTGTTCAGTTGTTTTTGGAACTAGTCATCATTCTGCAAGTTAGGTAGATTCCTCACTTTGAGTGCTAAATTAAAAGCCAAGCATGCTTGAAGATTGGCATTTCCTTGATTTGATCAATTCTTTCCATATTCCAAATATGGAACCAGAAGCAACAAATCTAAGAAATGAAACTGTGTTATTACCAGATTTTAAAAATGGATTTGGAAGACTAAACATTAATGTCTGGATGTGGGCCAAGCTCTGAGCTCTTCTTATGGTACTTTTAAAATTCAATCAAAACAGTAAGTTTAGTACAAAAAATACAGAGATGGTATTTCAAAATCTAGATTTTTTTTTTTTTTGCTGTCTCCTTTGAAATTAAATACTGCATTTGAGAAAACATAGGTCTTAATCCTGTATCAATTGCCTCTGGAGCAGTCTTTACAGTCAGTAGAACCTTTCATGAGATAGGAAATGTTCTTTTTTTATCCTACATGATAATTAGATGGACTGTTTATTGTTTTTCCCTTGTGCTATTTTATCACTGTGTAATATTTGATCTTCACTGCATTTTACACTCCCTGTATCTCAGAGGTGGTGCTCACCATCTCAAAGACCATAAGCACAGACATCTTAAAGAAGATGAGCTGTAGTGTCTTGAACCAGGTTGTTCATCTCCAGCTGTGTTGGTAAGCACCAACAAGCCCCAATCTTGTTTCACAATCTCACTAATCATGACTTCTCCTCCAAAATTATCAACTTCTCTCCTTTCTCTTTTGTGATGTTAGAACTTCATGCATCCCCCAGCTTTTCTATAATGGTCAAAATGTGCATTTTTAATGTAAAGAACAAGTGAGATAATTAACCACCGTCATTTTCCCCAGACTTTTGTACAGATCAGGGAGAAGCTATGTGTAGAACTGAGTTATGATTTCATTTCCTTTGCTGGTCACCTTTAAGTTTTCTTTCACTGTTAATTTCACTTTCTTAAGAGCAACACTTTGTGATTACACTGTTCATCAGATTTGTGAATTTTAAAGTGTTCATACCAGTGATTAGCATGTCTTGCACAACACTCTCACAGCCGTCTCCTCCTCTCTTTCACCAGCCAGGCCTCAGCAACAGCAATGTTGAGGCAAAACACAGCTCATGCCATTTATGTGCTACTTGAGGCATTCATGGTCTGATGGACAAGTCCCACACCCGCTGCCCAGGCAATGACGGGCAGTGCCCATCTGCACGCGGGGCAGGTGCTCTCCTCTGCTGGGTCTGCATCTGGGCATCGTCCCCAGGAGCAGCAGCAGGACTGCCCACAGCCTGGGAGCAGGAGATGGGGTGGCCCCCTTCTCCTGGAGCTGGTCCATACCCAACCATCACCTCACCCTGTGCAAAGAGTCTGCACCTTCCAGGCAGGACCACTGCACCCCTCCAAGCTCTCTTCACCCACCTCATTAAGCTCTGCAGAGCATCGCTGCTTCCCCAGGCAGAGCTGTAGGAAGAGCGTGGTTACCCCACACTTCCAAGAAGACAACATTCACTTTTCTTTGTCAGAACACACCTTCTTTACCTGTGTGCTTTGACAGCACAGCCAGCTCCTTACTGAACTGTACTCAACAAAATCGTGCTGTTGACTTGTATGTGAGTCTACTTTCTCCATTCTATAGCTGAGGAAACTGAAGCTAAAAGGTTAGAAAGAAAACAGGATTAAAACCCAGGGGTGAAATCCTTTCATTAATTTCAGAAATTCATCCCTGTGCTTTAGCTGCAAACTTGTCACTTCCCTCCTGGCTTTTAGCAGTGTTTAGGTGAGGTCATTGGAAGGATATTAATATTCTCCTTTATATCACTGAAAAGACTATTAAAGGGTAATAATGAAACGGTGCTGCTTTGCTTTCCCTCTGGGTTACAGAGGGAAAAAGATGGTACATTGATATTAAAAGAGAGGATAAGAGTGATACAAATATAATTTGCAGCGAGACACTGCTCTGAGATTGTGTCAGAAGCCGGGTTGTCATTATAAAACTTCCAGTGCAAGGTTCAAATCCTTTATAATGTCACCAGGAGCTAAAATCAGAGTTAATGCCTTATTCAGAGTTTTGGGATATTTTTTTCTTCTATTGTGAAAAATGGATTCAGGTGGAAAAATGGATCTAAGTTCATTGGACGTTACTTTATTTCAGAGCTGGGCTATTAATTTTCCTCCAGTTCTGGCTGCTACTTTAATTTTTATATAAACCATTTAGTTAGTCTAATTTCACTTTTTTTCCTTTGTGCCATGAACCTTATGAAGAGCCATATATAATGGTATGCAGGAGCTCCAGCATACGCTTTGCGAGGCAGTAGCGTGCTGCATGAGCAGTTTAAAACATAAATAAGCACACTGCTGTGAGCTCAGCTCTCCAGCTTTTATGAGGCTATCAAACTATAAATAAATGCTGTCCTCAATTCTCAGTTACACTGCAGCCTCTTTGAACTGCCCCAGTGCAAAGGGACTGTAAACCAGGTGGAAGTAGCTCACCAGGAATTTCCCCCAACCTCTGGGGGGGAAAAAAAAAGCTACCTTATAATTACAGACATTATTTTTTCTGTATTTTTTGTCTGGGACATAGATTTTTCATGTCTTTTCCCAAGGAATCTCCTCTTTCCATGCCGTGGTGGGAGGGTGGGAGCTGCGGGACCTGGCCCAGCAGAGGTCACAGTGCCCAGCGTGGGGGGCACCTCCTGCATCCTCCTCTTCCTCCTCTGCTTTTTTTTTTCTTTTTCTTTGCCTTAATGAGGCTGCCCTGCCTTCAGCCTGCCTCCTTTCAGGTGCTGAAAGGATCAGAGTTCAATCACATCAAAGAACCAGTGCCTCTGCCTATGAATTATTTGTGCTTCCTTTGTTATCAGTAAGCTGAGAAGCAAATCTGTTAATTGTATGCATTATGACATTTGGCTGACAGCCAGAGTGAGGCAGAAATCAGCACCCAGATGATAATAATGTTATAATCTCAGGGTTTAATTATGAAGGCTGTGCTGGCATTTAAGATCAAGATTTTAAAGCGTGCGAAAGATCCCACAGTGCTCAAAAAGGGCAAATAATAATGCTAATCTTGATACAAGGAAAAGATATAATAAGATATATAAAGGAAGCTTCCAATGAATTATAGATGTTCCTCTATCTATAGGATAATGGTAATCATTCTCTTAATTCTGACACCTGGAAAGATGCCAGAAGAAATCATTATGTGATTGAATTATAAGGATTTAGAGGGTAACAAGGTGATAAAAGCAGTTATAGCACCTATTTATCAGAACAAATTGTGTCAATCCAATCTAATTTTCTTCATTTTTTCAGGGATAATAGGGGATAAATTAGATACTTTGTCTTAAGCCTACTGATATGGTCCTACGTGTTGTTATTGCAGACAAATTGTGATGAAATCCACAGACTAAATCAACATCAGTTAGGTGCCCAACTGGCTGAAAAAACAGATTGAAAGGATAGTTATTGGTGGTCAGACTGGGAAGCATCTCTAGTCTGTGGCTGGAGACCTATGCTGAAAAGGTCACTCACAGTTTCAGGGAACATTTACTTTCTTGCTTTGACTCAGATATGATTTCTTGAATTAATTACATCCATTCTGTCCAGATAAAATATACAGGCTTGTGGCAGAACGTTAAGTGGGGGACCAACCAATTCTTTTTAGGAAATTTATGTTCATATGGGCATACAGGTAAGTGTCACTAAAAGATGGTTCTCTGTAACAATTACACATTTAGTGCTTGGATGTGTTTCAAGTATCACTGTATCTACCAGCAGCTGAGGTACCTTTCTGGAAGTTTTCCATATTCAGTCAGTTGCCAGTTACTTAGAGAATTAGGATTTTTCAGGTTTTCAAAGGCATCTAATTAAATTAAAAGCCCAGCTCCTGCTTCAGCTCACTGTGCAATGTAGGAACTGAAAGGTCTGCATCAATTTTAAAGGTAAAACTTCAGCCTTAAATAGCTTAGGGAGTTTTAAAAGATTTGCCAGATGATGGGGTCATCTTCTATTAAATTCACAGAAAGAACCCTCCTTGCTCAGCCCTCTCAATCTCCCAGCATCAGCCCCATAGCAGGTACAGTTCAAGTGACCTGAACTGATTTATTCCTGGCAGGGAAGGAGGAATTTTGAGGTTTTAAAAATATGAACACTACAAATCAAATTACATCAGTGTCCTGTATAAGATAAAGTCTGACAATTCTTCTGAGAGAGATTTTAACTAGTCTTCTCCCTCCATTCCTGTGGCACCTTGTTTATTTTCACATGCCATCTGATACTGAGGAGCCTGAGTCAAGGCACTCTGAGGTCTCACTATATCCAAGCACCACAGGCCAATTCCTGCTGGGATGTGCTGCTAGGCAGGCTTGTGGGAACTTTCTTAGCTGGTTACAGTCTGCAAGTGGTGCAAAAGGAGGCTCTCAGTGCAGGAAGACAGGCTGCTGACCTACAAGCTGCTCCTGTAGATACAGGCAGCTGCGGCAGTGTTGTGTTCCCCTGTGTGCATCCCTGTGTGCCTGCTGCTCCAAGCATCCCACTCCAGCACAGCCTGCAGTCATCTCCACTCAGACTGCAACAGACACAGCCTGGCCTTTCTGCAGAAGCTTCGTTTTTCCTTCTCATCTCATTGCTCTTAATTTAAAATATAAATAAAATGGGACTCAGCAATGTTCTCTGGGCTAGGAGAAACTTGGTACCTACCAGGGAGATTTTTTTAAGCAGTCTGCAAATCTTCAAAAACTGTGTTTGGGAGCATGATTGACCATTGGAGACCTGAAGATGCTTTGATCAGTTTTCAAAGCCTTTGGGTAGTTTATGATTCTGGGAAGATTTGACAGTTTGAGCTCCGTTTACTGTCAAGACAGAGGCGTAGATGTGGGACTGGATTAATATTGATCCTATCTCTGCAAATACCAGGCTTTTTTTTTCTTTAAACTGTTACAGATTCATGAAAAAAATCAAAGCAGCTGGAAATGAAAGACCCTATGGGCCATCTTTTTGAATATGCCTTCACCTGACTTAATATTACTCTGGCTCAAAGCTCAGTGAAGTCAGTCAAAAGAATCCCACAATTTAAGTAGAAAATTGATGTGGCTCTGTTAACAAACAAATGCCTATGAACAAATCCCAGTCTGAGCCAATTATGTGCATTAATTGTATGAGAAGAATAGCAGCTAAAGAGATACATACCGAGCTCATTTCTTTTACAGTTCACATATGCAGATCATTTTTCTTACATATAAAAACCAACTGAAATGGCAAAGTGCTCATTCACAGAAGGAGGATGCACAAGTATTTTCAATGACAGATGCCAGCAGAAGGAAAATGTATTTCTGAAATGCATTTCAATGGCTCTTTAAGCAGCCTGACAAGGGCCTGAGGGGTTTCTCTTTTTGCATTTCTCTAAATATACTGGTGAGTATAGGAAAGGCTCACTTTCTGGAACAGTTCTATCATACAATGTAAACAGGACTGTATCACAATTAAAAGAAACATAATTTAATAACTGTGCAAACTAGGCTCTCTTTATATTTTTCCAACAAAAAAGATTGTGAACTCTAATTGCTAATATTTACATAACTCTGGAGCATGCACCCCTCTGGTGAGCAAATGCTAGTATGTAAAAACTTTAATAACCCCATCACTCAGCAGTGGAATTAGAATAAAGTACAAATTGTAAACCCTTATAATTTGATGTCAGGATTCCATTAGTTACTGTTTGAATCCAAACTTACCTTTGAATTTCTCCAGTTCCAATTTCAGTCACTACCAAGCAAATATCTGGGTATGTCCATATTCACAGAAAGGAAAAATCAGAGCAACCCATGGCAGCAACACAACACCACCTCCAAAATGGCCCCTGCACTGACACACACATTCAATACCTCCTAAATCTGCAATCCCCACTGAACACGCATATTGAAAATGTTCATCCCTCTGACGGCAGGGATCAGTCCTAGGCACATGTAGATACCCTGATGGAAGAAGCAAGAGTTTCTCTGTGCTTCCTATCTGGAAGCAAGTCCAGATGTTTGCAGGTTTGTGGGATATTCAAATCTCCCCACCATGCACAGACTTCAGGCACTGAAATGTCTGCATCCACAGGCTGATCCTGTTTCCACACTGCTGACAAACCCCATTTAGCTGCAAACAGACCCCAAGTTAGATGTTGAGCAATGGTTCCTGTTCTAACTTCGTAATGAATCTCTTACAATTCCTGTATGATCTAGGCAGAAAGCACTGTAAGGAACTGAGAGGGGTCCGTTTTGGCATCAACCGTGGGTCCTGCAGCCTCCTCCCCCTGTCACTGCCTTGCACCTGGCCCTGTGTTGATGCTCCTCTGCAGCACCTTTAAGGGCTCCCCAAGACAAACACTCAGGTATCCCTGCCCACAAGTTTCCCATGCACCCAGCAACCCAAAGCAAGCTTGTCCCTGGTGATTCCACGCTGCCCATCTGTCCCAACACCAAACACCCTTTCCTTTCCTGTTCCAAGTAGGGATGGGATTTAAATGTACCTTTCCGACGCTGGGAGCGGCAAGGGCCTGTGAGAGTGCATGGGAGAGGGAAGCAGAGCTCTCACACAGCAGCACAGAGCTCCTGGGGAGCAGTGCCAGGGCTATAAATAGCTTGCACTGGGCTCCTGGCTGGGATGAGGAGCTGCTCTAATGTCAGGCACAGGGGCACATTAGGACGCAGCTGACTGGCACTGGTGCCGTTCTCCTTGCCCCCTGTCGGTGTGCTGCCTGCCCTGCTGCCTGCCAGGCACTGTGCCAGGGAGCAGCAGACTCTTCTTTGGGGTGGTGCAGCCACAGTTGGTGTTGGTGACCACTTCAGGAATCATGTCCCCCACAGATCTTGGACAGAACCAGGCACATCTCTGGGTGGCAGCTGTTCCTGGGTGGCTGGAGCAGTTCCAGCATAGGAACACCCTCCTGCCTCTGAAGCCTGGGTGCCCAGCCACGGCAGATGCTGTTGCTTCCTGATTCTATCCAAGTCATTCCCAAAGCTAAGGCCACTGTCTCCACAGCTGATAGAAATTTTCCCAAACTGATCCTCCTGCCCTTTTGTTAGATCACAAAAAGCTGAAGCCGTACACAAAAGAAGGATTGCTGACAAAATTGAAGTGTTATCTGTATATTTTAAGGCTATCTTGTTGTTTGTGTTGGTGTAGATCAGAAACAGATCCACTAAATTGGTCTGGAATAGCGGGGCTGCACTGATGTACATCTTGTACTCTGAAAATTAAAGAGGAACAGAGAGGGCCATAATAAACTATTTTTATTTCCATATGTTTAAGCAAAGATGGAAAAAAGATTAAGCAGAATTTAGGGTTATAAAATGGATTAATGTTGAGCCAATACTTTTAGTTGAGAAAGACGTTAAGGGGTTTTCAGAATGTTCTTTTTTAAATGGCATTAATTTATTTATTCACCATACTAATTGGTTGATTGATCATAATAGCTTCTGAGGAAATTGAAAATGAAATGTATTTCCTTATCTAGATTTTTAGTCTGATTATTTTATTACACAGTTTTTCTAAAAGCCATAGAGGAAGTGTGCAGAAACGTTCAACTGCTAATAGCAGTTTGTTGGGTTTAGAGGGAAAATTAAAGTACATCTTTTTAAAAGCATATTTCATAGCATTTGTGAACAAAACTAGGAAAAAAAATACCGGTGATTAAAGTTTATTCATGTCAGAGAATTCGATAGACCAGATTACGAAGATATATATTGTCTAAACTCCCAGCTTGTTCTTATTAAAAGTTCAGATTTATCTTAGAAATAAAAATACCCAATCTGATACCACAGCTCCCACAGAAGCCAAGATAGAACGGTGCGCTGATGAAATGCCACAGTTGTGATAAAAATGGACCATATCCCCTAAATTGCCCTGTTCTCCTCTAACTTGGAACAATTTATAGTATGGTGCTGCTTAACAATGGAGCATTTCTGTAGTTAATTTTATTTATATTAAACCAGTCCACTACCATAATAACAATCATGTTTCCTTTATGGGTGCATTTCTTCTGATGTCTATAATGAGCCTGTTTCACAAAAGCACTAACACTTTTAAGGCAAATTTCTCTTTATTGCTCATGAAATTCCGAGTATTTCTCTTGTCCTTCACTGAATTAACTGGGACACCCCGTCATGCAGTGGGGCAACCCCCCGGCAGCTCTCAGCAGCACTTCATGGTGTCACAAATGGAGTGTGTGCCCCCCATATTTTTGCTGGAATTAAAAGCTTTTTCTGCTGCAAGCCAAGCCTGTTTTCACCTTCTTCACGTAATTAAGTCACAATCCTTTCATTCTGATATCATTATCTGTTGTCATGGTGATTTTTATTATAAAAATGAATGGCTGAGATGTGGGCGAAGACAAGTTTTTCCTGAACTTTGTTAAGTTAATGCCAAAGGGAAGAGTATCTGTGATAACTCAACAAATGTGTGATCTTTCAGCACAGTGTATTTTAAAACAATGAGAAGGAGTAGGCATCAGAGATGGAAAAGGCACGCTTGATGCAAATATATCAGTGTTTAGGAAATATGTGTTGAATTTAATGTTTTAGAACAGTGTCTGCATGACACCAGTCATACAGTACATTCTGGTGCTGCATGAGCAAAGACATTCCTTTCTAAATCTCAGCTGTTAGTGATTCACTCATTGGAAAAATAGCCCTTTTAAAAGGAGAAAGTCTGACCAGTTTCCAAGTGTGTGTTCATCACAGTCCAGACTTTGAGAACAGCTACACAACATTCACACTTCATCCAAAAGCAGGACACCTCTTCTGGTGGGTGGGTGCACACAAAGTGTTTGTGGGTGAAACTCTGCTGTGGTTTGCCATGAGCAGGACCATGAGCCACAGTCAGTTTCAGCTGAACTTCAGAGGAGACCTACATCAGCTCAGTTGAACTCTGGCTGGCATCAGGATGTGGTTTTTCTTTTCTGCCACTGAAACATCGCAACCAAGGTTCTGAGCTGAACTCATCTCCTCCGTCCCTCTTGCCATGATTCAGAGCAGAACCTCACTCGTTGCTGAAAAGTACACAGTTGTGTCATTAAATGGTGGCACATCATCCTGGCTCAGGAGCGGAGACCCTCATGCTTGGTGACTCCATGCCCATGGGTGACTCCCCAGCACGGCCACTGCTCTTCCCATCTCCCATCTCAGCAGTTTCTCGGGGCTCCTCAGCCTCTTTTCCTGGAGAGTGAGGCAGCCTCTGGTTTGCCTACTGGTACCTCATCACTGTTTGCTTTTCTTCCCACAGGAGTAGTTCTGGCATATTCATTCACCCACGTGGCACCAGCCGTGTGTGAAGGTGCCTCCAGGCTCAGCCAACGCACTGGCCCATGGCACCGGCACCGTTCCTGCCACATCTGCTCCCTTCTCCCAGCACGTCCTGCGTGGGCAGCTTTGGCATCTCTTGGACGGGCAGAGAGCCCGAGTGCCTCCAGCCCTCAGGGTGGGTCTGGACCACGTTACAGTGGTTGCTCTACAGAGGGCGCTTCTTCCTTTGTTGTCAGAACCAGTAATGGTGTTTTGGTTATCATATCTGTATAAACAGTGCCAGTTTGTATACACAGGGACAAAAAGACCCAGACATACAGAGATTTCAAGTTTAATTGTATTATGTATTCTCTGATGTCAGTCCAGATACAACATTGATTTGGGGCTTTTTTCTTGGGGTTAGTGTTGACCTTTAGAGCAGACCAAGGGCAATCTGGAGCTCGCCTGTGACCACAGGTCCGGGAGGCAGCACCCTGCAGCCCCTCTGAATTGAAATCTCTTTCTGGCTCTGTCAGCTGATTCCCAGGTTGCCTGACAGATAATGTGGCATGCCAGCCACCCGCTGCTTTTCCATTTAAATAAATGAGAAAGTTGTGGTTAAATTAACACTCCAGCAGAGGTAATAAGGACCAACTCAGCAGCTGCCATGATGTATGCAAATTGCAGTTACACACATTAGGAGCTAGATGTTGCTTAATTTGTAGGTCTTTCCGTCTTTTAAATGAAACTGCCTCCATCAAGTTCGGGCAATCTTAAAACAAAAGGCAAAAGAAATCCCCCAAAGTCAACCACTCACCAGTGCTTCTAACTGCACCTACAGTTTTTCTTCTGGGGTTTCCCTCCGGAGCCTCAACAAACAATTATTACTGAGTTACACTGCTCTGCTGGGTGCTTTTAGGCAAAATATCTGCTGATTTCCAAAGAACAGACAGCCTGATTAAGGAGGTACTGCCGGCCCTTCAGTGTAAACAGAAACCTCATTTAATTTGCAGTGGTGCCACAATCCAGAGGTTCAACATCCATCAAGGCTTTTTTTCTCTGGAAATGAAACTGTAACAGAGCAAAAGAAGAGCTGTGATAGCTGCCAGTTAATCAGACAGACTGATAGGAGAGTCCTTTTTCTCTGTTTAGATCAGTAGAGATGGGAATGGAGATGCAAAGCAGCATGTAACCACATGGGGTTTTTGGAAAGGTTGGTCTGTACATCAGTTTTAATGCTCCTTAATCTCTCTAAGAAAATGATGGATGTAACTGTTAGAGTCAAAAGATTTCTACATGGACACCAAAACTGAAACTCAGTCAGGGAAGTGCATCCTCAGAACAGCAGAACTTGGGGCTATTATGGCCACAGAAAATAGGAATAACTAATGTTCTTCAGTGTGTGCTCTGTGAGAAGAAGCAAAATATTAAAACATTCTGAATCAAATTTTAGCTGGCTCAGAAATGTGCAGCCTCTGGATATAAGGCGAAAAAATACTTGAAACACACATGATCTTTTCCAGGTTTTATTCATAAAGGCAGAGATTCCATTCTAAAACAAATCCTATCCACATGATTTAGGGATTTGCCTATCTTTTTTGCTCTTCTGACTTACGTGATCAGTTCTCAAAAACTACTTCTACAGGTCTTTGAATACCTTTGGAGGAGATTCTCCTTCCTCTGCTCTTGTCACCAGCCCCTCCATGCTCTATTCCTGTTCCTGGATATCATCTTCTTAGCCTTCACCTTACCTAGACATACCTTAGTGACCCCTGGCATCCCATTAGCAAAGAAATAACAGGAACTTGCCCTGTCTAGTCATTATTTGGCTGCAAGTGTTGAAACAAACTCTCACAGGAAAATGCAAGATAAAAAGCCACAATGAATTTGTGGACAAGAAACACTCAGACTAAAACACAGGGTCTGACAGTGAGTCCCAGTTCCCAGAAATGAATGTACAGTCAGGCTGGTTTCCAGCTCCCTGCTGTGGGCAGAGCTGGCAGGTACCTCCTCTCCATTGCTCTTACTTCTCAAGGAAAGGAAATCTGAGCAGTCAGGTGGGATGAGAGCTGCAGCCTGCCCTGAACTGAGCTGTTGGAGACAGGGATTGAGGGAAAAGCCCTAAGTGTCTCCATTCTCCTCTTCAGATGCAGTCTCACCAAACTTGGGTGCTTTACTGTTCAGAACACCAAAGAAGACTGCAGTTCTGTCTGCCCTGACTCTGTCACTCAGTACAAGCCCCTGCCACTCTCTTTGGTCTTTGTCTCTCATTGCTGAACTGGGATAATGATGATTTCCTACCAGTCTGAGAGATTAATTAGCAGTTACTAAGCTGCAGGGCCCGCTTGCCAATTGTGCAAATACATGTTTGTGTATTCCAATAAATTCTGCATTTGCTGCAGCCCCTCAGCCTGGGACATAATGGAGCCACAAAAAAAAAAAAAATTTAAAAAGTTTCAAAAAGCATTGCTCTGCTGACAAACAGAGGCAGTAACTCTGAGAGACACAGACTGCTCCCATCATGGGCATGAGGCATTTGTCCCTAAAGTGGTATGAAGATGGTTTTGGTTCGTACATGTCCAGTCCTGAGTGGTGAGCTGGAGGAGGTTCCTCTCTCCCATTCCCATGCTGTCCCAAAAGTGACTGGGATTTGTAAAGTAGCGCTGAAGCTCCAAGCCACGTGATGAAACTCTGTGCCAGAGGCACACAGACAGCCTGAACTGTCTGTCCAACCCCAGGTGTCAAGGTGACTGGGGACAGATGGTCACAGCAGGAACATGAAGGAAGGACCACCAGCAGGGCCTCACCCTCACAGCCCTCAGTAAATGGTGCACATCCTGACAGGCTGGGCACCAGATATCCTCCTTCACCCCATGATCTGAGGGGGTGACCCCCTGAGTTACCAGGCTGCAGCTTTGTGAGTTCACCTCCGAGGGTTCTCATGAGTTAGGAGGTAAAAACATGGAAAGATCTGCAATATCAGCACCCTTTTACTTGCCCACCTACACTTGCCGTAAACATGCAGCTGATTTTGCTCAAACCTTGCAGCTGACCATAGTGGTTTATCCTAGAGCAGCATAGAAAATAAACAGGATTTAGGATCCTTCAAAAAAAGTGAAGTTTCTTCTACTTCTGTTCAGAAAAAAAAAGGATGAAGAAATGTAGCATCTTCCAAGCTACATCCCATGTGGCAATCTTCCAAACCTCTTTCCATATGTTCCTAAGTGTTGAAAGCCCAAATGTTCCCTATCTCGCTGCCAAATTCTCTGCCTCAATCCAAAAGGCTCTTACAATACAGTTGGGTATTGTCTAGCGGAAAAAATCCCCTCAGATAGATTGATAATTAAAAATATATTTGATCATCAGATAGATATGAATGGCCAAGGGGTGCTGTGCTGAATGAATCATTCATGCTCACATATTTCAAAGCAGAAGGATATCTTTCTGATCTTAATGGAGTTGCCCCAGAAATCCTTAATTGTTACAGAACATATTGCTGAAGAGATTTGAAACTGGGAGCAGAGGAGGAGGCAGATGAGCCACAGCAGAGAGCTGCACTGCCGGGTGCAGTCTGGGGAACGCGTCTGGCTGGCTGCAGAGGGAGGCTTTGGGCTCCGACAGACAGCGATGGATTGGTTTCAATTCTGTCTCGTTTCAGACTGAGCCCCACAAAACTAAAGGCTAGGAATTTACCCTTGTTTTAAACCAAAGCCTAGCTGCTGCTGTAATCCCATCCCTGTAGGTACTGGGGTGCTGGGCAGAGGTCTCGGGGTGGGACTGAGGCCACACACATTGGTCGGTGCATCTCATACACATTTCATAGCATGGGAGGGAAAGAGAGACTCTCCAGCTCAGGTGCTGAATGTTGCAGCCTCCCATCTGCTGTCCTCCTCCTCAAAACCTCCCAAGGTCTAGGAAATGATGGAACTTCATGTGGATATCTCCATCCAGGAGCTGTCCTTCCTCTTGTGTCTGAAAGCGTAGCATCTCCAAGCCCTAGTTTCCATTTAAAAACTTACTGTAACTCCAGAGGAGGTTCAGTAATGCACCAGAAAAAGTCAACAAGGGAAAACAACCAACTCATGCTGGTGCCAGAGTATAGTACTGTGGGCTGGAAGCTTCCCATCTGCAAGAGTTCAGGAATCCCCTCCAGTGGGTCTGCAACAGGAATATGAACTGACATTGTGAGTCCACAGCAGCTGCAGATGCCCCTGACTCCACAGCACAAACAAAACCACAGATACCATTGCTACATGAGAGTCAGCGACTGCAGCCAAGATACAATGGATAACTTGTGCTGGAGGAGACAGGATGAGGGTTGGGGGGTGAACTCTCACATACTGTAACTTTTGATGTTATTAACAGTACATACTACTAATTTACAATAAGATCAAATGGAGTGTGTTGATGGCCTTGGGGATTGAAGACATCCACTTCTAAAGGCTCTGGTAAGAGTCCCTTGTTGTCCTGAGTGTCCAAGAAGCATTGCGATCTAATATAGGAGATACTTTGGGATGCTTTGTCCCCTTTTTCACTACAATGCTTCTCATTTGACTTCTCCTTTCCGTGCACCCCTGGTCAATTACCACATGCATTAATTCAGCCTAGGAGGAAAACCAGTGAGTGCATTTTCCTGCACTAGAAAGTATAAAGTAATTGTAGCAGACACTGTCAAAATCAAATAACCGACAGGGAACAATTATGAACCAGATGCAAACAATAATGAGTGTGGTGCTTAGTACAGAATAGGTCAAGTGTGATTTCACGGTATTAGGGCACAACACTGAGCACAACTGGGCCTTAGTTCTGTTGGTCACCTGGTGCTACCACAGTAAAAGAGCCCTCCCAGGAGCGAGCAGTGTATTTGGGATAAGGTTTCTGGACGACGTTAAGATCCTGCCTAACACCTATACCAGGATGGCAGAGTGTCTGCTACAGTTCTTTTGTTTTTCAATAGCACAATGCTTATTTTTCCTGCAACGTGTATTTCACACTAGGGATGTTCTTTATTTTCTCTGGTAGTATTCCCTCTTTGCATCAGTGTGAGCAAGAGCAGGATCAGGCCTTCAGTTAAATAACTAATGCAGCTGTTTTGCTGAACCAGCTTCCTGGCTGGGAAATGAATCCAGTCAGCTGTGGATAACAAACCCCAGTAATAGAGATTTCAAAGATTTCATACATTAATTTTTTTTCTTAATATTTGAAGAATTACTTTTCTTACAAAATCTGTTAGGCAGATGTTAGGAAGTAATTACCGTATATGAATCAGAAGGAAAATGCACATCTTACATTGAGCATGAGTGGACTGAGTAAAGAAACTGATGATAGATGAAAAAAGCGCTAAAATATATCTGAGTGAAATATGCCAGAATTTGCCTTGGGATTATAAGGAAGAAGGAGCACAAGGCAAGCTCCTCTCATGAGCCATGCATTCATTGTTTTTCCAAAACAAGCAGCCCACTGCCTTTTTTATCAACAGCAGAGCCATACTCACCATTTTTGGAGAGAAGCTGGCCCTGGCTGGGCAGCGAGACTTCCCATCAACACCTAACATCTAACTGCTTTCCAGGCAATTGCATCGGTGTCCAGTGGGGTGGACAGAACTCACAAAAAAACCCAAACATCACAAAACTAAAACACTGTTAAGTAACCCAAAGTAGCCTTAGATCATGGAGCACATAGATATGGCTGATAGGACTGATCAGTTAAACTCCTGTCTCCGTGTACAGATCTATTGTAATTTTTATGTATAAATACAAAAAATCTTCAAATGATGGTGTCAGAAGTAATAACACCAGGAAAATAGTATAGAAAGCAAAATTGTGGGGAAAATGTTGCCTTGAAGAATGCAATTGTCCAGGCTGTGGTTTTGTCCAGGCCACAATATCCCATATATTTACAAACCTGGGCAATCTTCAGTGACTGAAAAAGTTGCTGCTCCACTGTACACAGTGCTCAGATGGGTAGATTTTGAGGTGAGATGGGAGTTAGAAATGGTATAAGTGGGTAAACAAAATCAGGAGCATCAAGAATGGATTCTGCCCTCAGCTTGCCTCCAGCATTGAGCCCTACTTTTCTCTGCCCTGATTTCTCCCATGTAAAATACAAAAATCATTCTTCCTTTCTGAAGTACTTTCAAATCTCAGGTTCAAACTACTATGTTAGAGTTAAATAAAATATCTCCACAACTGATAATAAAAATACAGTGTGTCTTTTTCCATCACTAGCAGTTAATGCCCTTCAGAGATGGGGTTTCTGTAATTACCTTTATGTCTCAGTGTGGCTGAAGCAACTGAGGCCTTAATCAAGGAAATTATTCACCTGCACCATTAAAGCTGCCTTAAGACACTTTTTAGGGACATAAACTAGACCTTCAGATTGTGGTTATTGTCACACATAAAGTCAATTTCATTCAAAATACAAATTTCACATCAGTAACTACAGCCTTCTAAATTCTATCCCAGAGTCTATAACCTATAAACACCATAAACAGAAATGTTACAAAGGAAGACTTTAAAATTACAAACCAACCAGAATGTTTAATATTTCAAGTCTAATTTACAATATAAAACCTAATTTTGAGAAATGCTGTGAAAGCATCAGGGTTGGGTGCATTTCAGAACAGCATTTGTCATAAAAAAGAGCTTGAACGTTTGGGTTGCCAAGGCAGAAACAAGCACCACAGACTCATTTTACCCTTATGGGGATTCATCAAGGTTGTGCAGTGCAGCTGTTGTCTTAGTAAAAGAAAGTATCGGCCCCTGGCTGAAGGAAACAGAAACATAATTATGTTATCATGAGCTGGAAAACGTGCAAAGAAAAATTGGAATGCAGAGCTTTATAAATGATGCTTTGTCAATCGCAAAGCAGCAAGAAAAGCAGGCGGCACAATAACAACCCTTCTCCAGTCAGTGCTTCCAGTTCAGCTACCAAAATAAAGCACTGCTCTACCCATGGCAGGGTAGTGGCAGCTTTTGGCTGTAGGATTTAGTCCCGGTGCAGTAATGCCAGGTTTGTAGAGCAGATTATGCAGTCAGCCTTAGGAATAGAAATGAGAAAAGAAATGGTCAGGTACTCTTCAAGATTGAGACCGTAATTTCTGCTAGAGAATATTTATAGGTTGTCTTATTCTGGTTTTTATTCATATTAAAATTCAAAGGTTTGGACCTTTTCCTTCAGGTCCTTCCTTTTGATGATGTTTTCTGCCCCCAAAACCCTCTTCCTACCAAGGTGACCAGCATTTTATGAACATTACTATGGCTACTTGCAAGGAAATGCCATTCTGTAAAAAAACTCCTTAAGCTGTCTGTGCTCACATTGACAAGGGCAGGATTTCCCTTCAAGTGCTGCAGCAAAATGCTCCTCTAGGATATAAACACTGAAGTTCATTCTCGTGATGCGAATAAATCCAGAGGGAAAATTGGACTAATTATATACCAGTACAGGAAACTTCTATTTAGAAACTGCAAAGATAAAAAGGGACAAATGTCTAAAGAAAACCTCTAGATAAAGGGGAGAATGAATAAAAACAACCCAAACCAACCCAGCTGAGGGGTGTTTGGTAGGGCTTCAATGCCCACATGCAGCCCTCGTCCAGCAGAGCTGAGGCTGTGCCCTCTAGTGCTGGCCACCCACAGAACTGAGCTGAAACACCACTGCTGAGCCTGTGCACTTCCAGACCTCTATAAAAACCCATTTATGCCCAAGGCAGAGCTATTCTTGAGCAAAAAGGCTGCTAGAATAACTCCATCAACCTCTCTCCTATGGAAAAAAGCTCTAGGGCAGAATTTCCACTCTCATTTTGAATTTCCTGCTTTTGGAAGATGCCTTCTTTTTCATACTAAGAATGTCTCAGAATCTGGTATTAATAATCTTGTGGGGTTTTTAATAAAAAAACCCAAACAAAAAACCAAATGAACCACCCAACAAAATATGTATTGCTTCTGTAATTAAAAACAACCAGTTCTTAAATTAGCATCTATGTAGGGTAGGTCATCTTCTATACATCAGTTTAACAGGCTGAAACTGATATTCAATTACTGTATTTTTAAGTATTTTTTACCGTGTCAAATAAGGAGCACAAGCAAGACTAATCACTCCACTCATACAGCTACTGTTTGCAAGTCACAGATTTGTGACTTCTCATGACAGCATGATTTGCAAATTTTTATTACTTACAAAAAATTGGGACTATTTTTACCACTAATTCTTTTCATTTACATGGTAAAATTACTTTATTATTTGACTGTAGTTTATATCTACAGGGTATTAAACCAGGTATTAAACCACTTGTAGCTTAATCTAATAATTTTATTCCCACTGATTGCAGAAGGTGAAATTATTGAGGGGCAAACGAATCAGTGGAAGCCTGCACACAATTTCCGTGATACTCATGTATTGCTTGTGCTTACTCTTCAACCTTTCTCTGTTTCACACTCATTTTTGAGGAGGTCCATATGGCTGTAGAATTTTGCAGAACAATCTTGAGTACCTCTAATTTCTCCTGACATCAAGATTAACCTGATCAATAAAATATCTTCCTCTAGCATTTTCTTCCTCAGTCTGGTTTGCCTGACACCAATCTTCTTTTTTGGCTGCAAGACATTAAAATAGGTATTTTACAGGAACATGAAAACAGTTAATCCCAGCCCCCGCTTCTGCCTCATCCCCATACATGTCTTATTCAGGAATACCAACAGGCAAGCAAAGGCAGATTACAGAAATAAGTAAAGGTGAATGACTGGACTCTGTCTAGGGATTAATTTAAAAAAAAAAACCAACAAAAAACCCAGCCAAAGAGAAGGGCAAATCCAAATTAATTACTCTAAACTGACAGCTTTAGTGGCATTGGCTTCTTTGCTTTTCACTTGATTTCAATTCTTCCTCTTCATGCTTCATTTGCCATCATTTCCCACATGTTCTCTTGCTTGTGCTGTCTGTTGCTCTCTCCAGCTGCTCCCTGACTACTATAACTTCCAGTATTTTTCTGGTTTTACAGCAGATTCTTCCATAACCACATATTCCTTATATATTTTATTATTCTGTCCTCCTCCTCTGATATTTTTTCCTCCTTCTTGTCAGCAAAAGTTCACTTTGTGGTCCTGGTGAGCAGAATCCCAAATGGTTTAGGACCCACAGCCTATCAAATCTACTTCTCAAGTGAAAACACCGCTTTAAAATTTAGGAACATGGTGTCATCAGCCAGAGCAGAAGGATCTCATACAGTCTATTTACCTTTGCATGCCAACAGGATGGGATCCATTAAAAATTATGTTGCCTTGCTGTTCACAGTTTTTCAATGTTTTTAATTCTGTAGTTAGAATTCTCACACACTTTCTGTAAACATAAGCCATGTTATGTCTAACCGTGCTGAATGTTTTCATTCTTTCTCCTAAGGCAGAGAAGTTTGATTGATTTCTCCTTTGACCTATGTGGTTGAGGGGTGGTAATGTCACTTTCCAATCCGTGAAGTTTTCTAAAAGTGTATAAAATACAGGAACGGCCCTCCAGGGAGGGCTTTGGCTGATTTTCTCTCTTTCAGAGCTGGTGTCTGTGTGTTCCTTCGTGTCCGCGTGCGACAAAATTCATTTTGGGAACAAAAGCCTAACTGCAAAGAAATCCTGGCTTGTTCCATTACCCTACTATCAGAGCTACACACCAGCCTGCTGTGCTCTCTCCCATCATCCTTCTTCTCTTCTCTTCTCTT
>VXBT01001895.1:11086-33529 GCA_013400235.1 Oriolus oriolus
GCTTGGCCCCACCGGCCCCAGCCCTGGCCCTTCCAGCTCCGGCTCCGGCCCCGGCCCCGACAGCCCATTCTGGGCAGGGCGGCTGCCTCCGCCCCTCGGCCTGCAGAGAAAGGGAGAGCCCCGGTCCGGCCCCCCCGCGGGCCTTCGCCGTCCTTCGCCCCTGCTGGGGCAGCCGGGCCAGGGCCCTGACAAGGAGTTTGGGCTCGGCTGATGGGGGGTACACGGGGCGGGGTACATTAGGGGAGAAGGGACACTGGGGGGGTTACACCGGAGCGGGGGCTGCCGCCGTGCCGTGGGGCAGCAGGTCCCACATTCCCACGTTGCCAGCCCTGATTTCCAGGCCAACGTGCTAGGCTGCCGCCAGCCTCGGCCGCGCCTCCTAGGGGACCCGCGGGGTACCCTCGGTCTGGAGACAGCAAGGGGGAATCCGCTCGCGGGGCTGTGCGGGGGCTCCCGGCTCCCCAGCTGTTCAGTCCCCGCGCCCGAGCCCCGCTTCGGGCGGCGGTGGCTCCGGGAGCCCCGGGACGCTCCGTGCGGTTGGTGCTTTGGCCGGTCTGAGGGGCCGTGTGGGCTGGTGGGGAGCCCGGCAGGGCCGAGGCCCCCTGCCCCTGGCTGCTCCCCTGGGGCTCTACCCGAGGGGCTTCCTCATCCCTCCGCCCCGCCCCAGGCCCGCAGCCGGGGGCCCGGTGGGGACGGTGCCCGGCGGGAGGAGCGGTGCCGGAGCTCCCCTCCCCACCCGTTTGGCAATTGTTGGTTCTGAGCTCGCACACAACCCGAGCTCTGTCCGTGGGTTTATTTTAAGTAGTTTAATTTGCCCCGGAGGAGCGGCCGCTGCCCGGCAGAGACCAACCCAGTGCGGCAGTTCTGGGAAGCAGCTCCGGCGAACCGGCTGCTCTGAAATGCAAACGAGCCCCGGAGCGCTGCCGGGGCGGGCAGGGGATAGCGGGGGAGGGACGGGACGGGCACGACGCGGCTCCGGGGTCCCCCAGCGGGACCGGCTCCCCGTATCGGGACCTGGCGGGGGGACAAATGTTTCCACATTTGTCTTTGGTGATCCCCGGGCTCCGCCTCGCCCTGCCCGCGGGGCGGCGAACGCCGGTTCCGCCGCGGGCAAGAGCCGTGTACGTCCCTTTGGAGCCGGTCGGCCGGGCCGGGGCTCGCCCCGGGGAGAGAAGACAGACCGGAGGGGTGACATCGCCGGGGCGGCGATCTGGCTCCGCGTGAGCCCGTCCCACGTGTGCGGGACCAGGGAAGCCGCGGCCCGGCCCCGCCGGACACCGAGCCCTTCCTGAGCTCCTCCCGGACCCTTCCCGGCCCTCCGCGGACTCCGCGCTCGCAGGCCGGGCGGGACGGCGGAGAACGGCGGACACCCCGTGTGCCCAGGCCGGGGGCCCCGGTAGGCGCGGGCCGGGCTCGGGTGGGGCGGGCACGGCGCGGAAGCGGAAGGCGGTGTCGCCATGGCAGCGCGGAAGCGGAAGGCGCGGGCGATGGCGGCGGGCGGCGCGGCGCTGTGGCGGCGGCTCTCGGCCTGGCTGCCGCGGGGCCGCCTCGGCCTGGCCGCGCTGCTCGGCCGCCTCTCCGACCGCCTCTCCCGCGGTCGCGACCGCCGCGCCCGCAGGTAAGGACCGGCCGGGACCCCGCCGGCTCTCCCTGGGGCTGGGAGGCAGCAGGAGCCCTCGGCCGCCCCCGCAGTCGGTGTCGCGTTACCGGGGCATCCCCCGCTCGCCGCTTCCTCTTTCCGGCCCGGCCCGGCTCCTTGGAAAAGCTGCGTAGGGGTAAAGGGGCGGCCCGGTACCCCCAAGCTGGGGTCGGAGTCGGCTTCGGCTCTGCTCCCGCAGCCCCCTTTAGCTCGCGCCGCTGTCCGATCGCCCTTAGGGCAACAGCTGAGCGTTATTTCCCCTTCATTTCCCATTTCCTTGTCTCCCACTGTCTTCAGGCGTTGGCCGACATCTCTGTTTTCCCAGGGCCAGGCTCCCTTCGGCTGTCACAGGTGCAGCTCAGCCCCTCGGGGCGGCACTGGCCGGGTTTGGGTGTTCGGCACACCCCGCCCGGGCCGGGGCGGTGGCGGAGGGCGGGATCCCCCCGCGGGCTGGGGGTACACAAACAAGTGTCAGGCCCCTCTGTGCCGGGGCCGCGTCGGGCAGGGAGAGATGAGGGGTAGCGCACGCTCTGCCTGCGGCAGTGACTGGTGGCTGTCCCCGGTGACTGACCGGCGGCAGTGACCGGGGGCTGTCACCTCGGTGCTGGAGGAGCTGGATCGTCAATCTGCTGTGTTCTCGGTCGCACCAAGGAAACTCTTTCCACACTTCTCTTTTGGTCTCACTGGTATTTTTAAGGCAGATAAATTAGGCCTAGCCCTGGAAAGCAGTCACTGAGTTTGAAGAGCAGCACTGTAGATCCCCCCGTGTGGTGATGTGTGTGAGTGAAAGGGCAGCGCTATGTCCCGCAGTTTCACTTCACCTCTGGCTCTGCAGATGAGGTTTTACAGTGAATAAGAGTTTCAGCTCTACTGTGAGTTTCTGTACCTACATTTTAAAAAATAGAACAAACCCCAAAAAATCCATCGTTTCTATTTAGGTTAAACTTTTTATTCAGAAAGGATCTGAGGTAGTTCCTTTTGATTCTGTTTTCTCTTTCTGGTTAACTCAGTGACGTGGAATACATGGAAAGGGCTCCTGCCGAGTTCATTTTCTGTTCCTCTGAAACCTGGTTTGTCACAGTGTGGAATTTTGATGATTTCTTCATAATGTTACATGGTTTCTGATAGTTGTGTGTGCGTGGTTGCAGTCACTGGTGGGTAGAAGCTGCTGTGCTGAGAGCCAGTTGCTGTGCCAGTGGCTCCGTGGCTGGAGCAAAATATGGATTTATTTGATAATTCTAAAAGTCATAGGTTCTCGATGCTGAATAAGGTGTAAATTTCAGTATTGGGTTGAAAGATCAAACAATGTAGACACACTGTAAATTACTTAGGGAGTGAAAAATCTGGAGGATGTAATTAGTGGGGATCAATTGACCTATACAGAATTAATCTGAAGGCTCAAACCAAACAGTACTGGTGCTGCAGGTTGATGTTCCAATCAGAGCCCAGATACTCCAAGCACAACCCATTGCTGCCTGCAGCCTTCAGAGCTGTCCTCGGAGCTGCCCCAGGCAGGCAGGTGCAGGGCCACAGGCAGGGAGGCAGGGGCAGTTGGACTCACAATTCCAGTAGTCCTTGCCAGAAAATGGCTTCTGGGAATCACGTTTCTGGGAAGTGTCTGCTTAGCCGCTGGTCTGGCTTCTGGAAGTATGATTGGATTGGCCAATGGGATAATAAGGACAGTATTAATCTCTGTTGATTGTTATTATAAAATACATAAAATTTGCCACTGCTTCCTCCCTGGGAATAACTCCAGAGGATGTTGTTTGTGACCTGCGGGGCTGGGTTAGAGCCCGACTATGCCACTGCTCTGTGGGCTGAGCATTCGGTGGGTTTTAAAACCCTGTGTTTTTGGATCCAGTGTGAATTCCTGTAGCTGTCTGTGCCATACTCCGTTGCAGTGATGGAACAGTGGGAATCTGCTCTCTGTGTGTGGCCTGTGAGGCTTGAGGTGAGCAAAGGTGTGTGAAGGTTGTGCTCAGGTTCTGTAGAGACTCATGAGAACGTGCCTGAAAAAAAAAAAAGTGGTATTTCTTATGTTTCTGTTCTGCTTTAATTTTTTTGCACTATCTGCATTGTTTTTAACAGCCTGTGCTGGTGATCTCTGTCACTTCTGGGTATTTAGGCTGAGCCCAGTCCACATGGTCTGTTAAAACTCGCCATCCCAGGAATTCCTGCACTGACTGACTCAGATTTTGGTGTTGTTGAATAGTCAGTGACAAACTCGTGGATTTTCCAGGAAACGCCACTATGAACTGGTTTCCTTGTAAGGATGTTAGGAAACCTTGTGAAGATCCAGGATTGTATCATGAACCAGATGAGTGAAATCATCTTCCTGGAATCTGTGGTCATTTGGACTCTGGATTGTGGTAGAAAGCTAAAAGTTCCTTGTAACAAATTCTGGTAAAGGTTGCGATCAAGTTTCTTCTTGGTGTGTGGTGGCGGTGGAATCATCAGGATGGGCCTCAGGACGGTGGCTGCCCGCTGGCCTGAGGACCTCGTGGTCCTCAGGGTAAGACCAGTCACCCCAGTTCCATCCCCAGAAGCCCGGCTCCCATGAGTAGGGTTTGCAGACTGGAACGTTCCTGTCGGGTTCAGGGATGCAATTCAGTCCCTTGCTCGTGGATTCCTGGATCTCATGGGAACTGCTGCTGCTAATTGTGTTGAAATGTGGTTTTGTCATGCAAACAGACTCCTGCGGGGGGTGGTGGTGGGGGGGTTATTCTATGACTGGATGAATTTGCATGTGTGAAACCTCCGGAGAGGAGAAGTTGCTGCTTACTTCCTGTCACCCCCTGCGTGATGCTGGCAGTAAAGTTGGTTTCTTCCCGAAGTGACTTCAAAGAAATTAAAACGTGTTCTGAAATTTCTTTTTGAAGAATGAGCTTCCTAATGTTTCCCTCACAGCTTTTGTGAAGTTTGCAGGGGATGTTGTGACCCTCTCTTGTACTTCTGCAGAATGCCGGTGGCATTGCTAGAGAGGGATGGATCCCTGTTGTGGCTCTTGGCCTATTCCTGCTGGGACATAGCCACTCCTTTTGTGGGTCATTCTTGGGGTGCAGCTGTTCTGCCTTTGCTGGGGCTTGCACTAGGGCACCTTGTGTGCTGTAGATCTATTTCTGGATAAGATTGAGGGATGGAGGCATTTTTATCTTTAAAGCAGTGTGATCTTTAAACCTGAAACGGAACAACTTCAGCCCAGCGGAGAGCAAAGCTTGACATGGAGGGAGTTTTGGCCATGGCCAAGCTGATGTGTGTGTGATGGAGATAATTCAAAAGTGGCTGGTTACAGGTACAGGTGGTGCCACCACAGCACTGCCAGACACCTGAGCGTCCACACTCTCATTTTCTGCAGCTCCCGGCCTCCTTCCCCTTCCATGTTGTCCTGATGAAGGCATTGTTTCCCCTCATCTCCATGCCAGCTCAGGGAAGGAGCTGGTGCTGTTCATATCTGTTCTCCCACCTTTTGCCTGTGTTTCTCTGTTTCCACATTTGTCTTTGGTGATCCAGATCAGATTATGGAAAGGGAAAGGCATTTTTGCTGTTGTGGATCCCTGCCATATATTGGCCCTGGATGCAGCTCTTCCTTTACCTGCTTGGAGGCTTTCTGGGAAGCAAAGGTTTCACTATAAAGAATTTCTCCATCTTTCTTTGCACAGATCATCATGGCTGCTTCTCGCCCCACTGCTCACCCCTCCTATTCCAGTGATCACAGCCCCACCGTGTTCGCTCTGTCCAGAAGGAGCACACAGGTTCCAGTGGATCAGGAATCTGGTCCCAGAGTTTGGCATCTCCAGCTCACATGTCAAGGTGCTTTCATCCCCGACGGAATTCTATGAACTCCTGAAGGTAAGGCGTGGGCTCCAAGTTGTGGGAGTGCTTTTGATACAATCCCAGTTTTGCAGCTGCTGCCTGGTAACTACTTTTGTATGGAATAGGTTTAGCTGCAGGGAATGTGTTCCTCAGTTTCCCAGAAAGCACTAGTTTCTTCCTTGAATTTTAGATGCGGCAAAGGTGCTGCTGTGGCTCCGCAGAGCCCCGTATGTTTTACATCGTCACTATCCGTGTGTTACCCTTTCCTCCCTCAAGGCCAGGGAGCCAGTGCAGAGATGTGGCTGAAGGCATCCTCCCCGGGGAGTGCAGCACTGCCATGTCTGGGCTGATGGCTCCTCAGGACCAGACACCCTGTGTGAACTTGGTTTTTGCTACTCCCAGGTGCAGATAAAAGCAGCCAAGCAGCGGGTGGTGATGGCCTCACTGTACCTGGGAACAGGACTCCTTGAGCAGGAGCTGGTGAGTGTGGAAGGGTTTGGGAAGGCTGGGAAGGGAATGCAGGGGAGGGATGTGGAAGGAAGGCACGTAGCGCTTCTGGTTTGGGTCTGGTACGGAGCCAGGGAACTGCTACACTTCTTCAGGGGATAGTTAGCCTGGACCTGCCAGAAGGGACTGGCCTGGTGTTCATAGTGCTCAGGGGGCTTTGTAAAACTCAGGTCACGAGAATCTATTTATCTCTGGCATTTTTCTTGAATGGGATTTGAGCTGTAGGTGTGCAGTGCTGTGTGTGGTGCTCCAGGTGCAGGACGCAGATGAGGGATTGATTTTCTGCATTTGAGACCGAGGTCAGCTTTGCTTCATGATATTTGCCTTTTTTTGTCCTTTCCTCTGGAAACAAAAGCATTTTTGCCCAAGGGCTTCAAGGAGAAGCCTGGCCTTGGCCAAGTTCTGATGTTAGGAAGCAAATGCCCTGGCAGGGTAAAGGTAGATGGAGCCTGCACAGGATTTGTGCCCGGCTTTGTCTGGGCTTGCACACAGGGTTTGAATTTGCATGTGACAAACAACCTTGTAGTCAAAGAATAAAACCGCAGCGAATTCCTACCAACGTTTGTCTTTGGTGATGCGAATCTGTGATTTGGGAATGATATTGGGACTTTTTCTGCTAACATTAATTGCTCTTGGGAGGCCTGAAGAATGTGGATGTGTAAAACTGAGGCCCTTTGATCCGTGGCTTTAGGCTGACGGAGGCTGCCAGGCTGGCAGATGCAAAGGCTGAACTGGCTATGCTTGGCACAAGGAGGAAGGACTCGCACCAGGGTGTGGGAGCTGTCTTGGCCACGGTCTCCTGCTGCTGAGCACTTACCCTGGAAAGTGTATTTGCTTTTGTAATGAAGAGAGAACTCTCTCTGCAGGTGGATTGCTTAGAAGAAACACTGGAGAAATCACTGCAAGCAAAAGGCTCACCCGACATCAGAGTTTCTATTCTCCTCGACTACACCAGGGGTTCCCGGGGTAGGAATTGCCACTCTTCGCTTTTGTCAGAGCCTGATTTTACTGTTAGGCTAGAGAGACAGTTCTTTTCAGAGTGGGTGTCTTGGCCAATTGGACCTAGTTGCTTAAAGCATGCACCTTTCACTATTTGCCTTTTGTTCTTCTAGCTGAGCAGGTTTTCTTCCAAAAATAGGTGGTAGGAGCAAGAAGGGACAAACTATTCTGTGCAACTTGTGCAGTCTTGCTTGGTTCATTTGTTAGTGCATTTGCCCTTACCCATTGTCGCACGCGGACAGGAAGGAACACACAGACGCCAGCTCTGAAAGAGAGAAAATGAGCCAAGCCCCCCGGGCTAAGCCCGGTCTTTTATTATATACACTTTTAGAAAACTTCACGGATTGGAGGGTGACATTACCACCCCTCAACCACATGGGTCGAAGGAGAAATCAGTCAAATTTCTCCGCCTTAGGAGAAAGAATGAAAACATTCAGCTCGGTTAGACATAACATGGCTTATGTTTACAGAAAGTGCGTGAGAATTCTAACTACAGAATTAAAAACATTGAAAAACTGTGAACAGCAAGGCAACAACCCATCACACTCACATTTTCATTTTGAAAGGAGAATGGGAATTGTTGGAAGCAGCAGCACACTAAATCAGGAACATGTGGTCACGTGCAGTGACTCTTGCAGACGTGTTACTGGTGCTGGTGAGGCTTGGTTAAGAAGCTTGAAAAGTGTCAGACCTGCCCTGTGACTGATTCTGGATGTCAGTTTCAATATTGACATAGTGCAAATGAAAGTGATTTCACAAAACAAAGAAAAACCGGAAAACATGAAGAGCCAGTGGATGGGATGGGTGCTCACCCTGTAACCAGCTGAAGATCTGTGTCATGATGTGTCCTGTCTGTGTGATCTTTGTGTGAAACTCCCTTTCTGTCCCAGGCAGGAAGAATTCTCGGACGATGCTGATCCCATTGCTGCAGCGATTTCCTGAGCAAGTCCGCGTGTCCCTCTTCCACACCCCAAACCTGCGTGGACTTCTCCGGCTCCTGATTCCAGAGCGTTTCAATGAGACCATTGGGCTGCAGCACATCAAGGTCTATCTCTTTGATGACAATGTGATCCTGAGTGGGTGAGTCTCCTGCGTCCGGCCTCGGTGCGGGTTGTTTCGCTGGGGTTTGGGCTGGGTGTCTGTGCTGCCAGAGTTGCCTGAACATCTGGACTCCATCATGATCCTATCAGTGTTCTTCTGAGATGGGAGAGCAGCCACAGTTCCTCCACATGAGGTTCTCAGATGAGGGAGAGTCTTTCTTAAAGGGAAAAATCTTTTGAGATTCCAAAGGAAATGGCCTATTTGTGCTTTAGTGCAGCTATCCCAGAGTGAGGCCTGTAGCCTGGGCTGGGAGATTGAGAATCTTGTGCCTGTGCTCTGAACCCAGCTCTTCCCTTTCTCTTCAGCGCAAACCTCAGTGATCTGTACTTCACCAATCGTCAGGACCGCTATGTCTTGCTGCAGGACTCTCCCGAGATTGCAGATTTTTTCACGGAGCTCGTGGATGCGATTGGAGATGTGTCTCTGCAGTTACAGCAGGATGATACCGTCCAGATGATGGAGGGAATGGTACACCCATACCAAGGTAGGAGGGAGCTGTCTCACCTGGTTGGGTGATGGGATCCAGAGGAGAGGAATGACAGCCAGGGTTTAACGATGACTTGGACTCCGTCCATTTGGGAATTGCTGGGTGTCTGACCATTGTTCAGAGTGTGGGGTGTCCTGTTTTGTGCCATCCAGTAATAAAATCAAGATTTCTTGGGTTTCAGGGCTGGGTCTGTTGGTGTTTTCCCAGCACAGTGGCTGTCACAGGCTAATCTGGCAGGGCGTGCAGAGGCTGGAAGTAAACTCTGCAGCCGTCTCAGTGCTGCCTCGTAAATGTGCTGCTTTTGGCCTTAAACAAGAACTTCAATCCTTAGAGAAGTTTTTCTGATACTAACAGCTGCAATTCCAGGTGCTCTGGGTGTGTGTGTTCTGAAGGGCTCATGAATGTGCTGCTATTGTTGGCGATTAATCTCTCGTAGTAGAGTTTGTTCTGGGAATCAAATGGGAACTGGTTCAGGAAGACTGGGAACAAGCGTAAAAGTGGGCAGAGAAGGCAGTGGTGTGCCAGGCTGATTGCGTCATCAGTTTTTGTCCTGGCCTTGCACTGCTGGGTGATGTAAGTTCAGGCTGGGGGTGGGAGTTTATTTGTGTGTTCCAGCTCATTCTTGGTTGTCAGTGTAGCCTTGCCCTCGTCCTTACCTTTCTCAGAGGATTTTTCAGGCTGCTGCCAGTTGCTGAGCATTTCTCTTCTGTAACGTAGCTCTGCCAACGTTTAAACGGCTGGTTTGGGCCGTAAGACACAGAGTTGTGTGCACTGCGTTGGCTCCTATTTGCTCCTGTATCCATGTCCTGTCAGTAGTTTTTCCTGGTGTGTAATAGGTGACACGTAGCTCTGTAGGTCTCAGACACTGTCTCTCTGATTTTTCCTGCAGGAGACAAAGTGGCTTACTGCGAGATTGCCAACCGGAGGGTCATGGAGGTCATCAACTCTGCCCGGACACGGCAGGAGCTCCTTCACGCAAAGACTTTCCACAGCAGCCAGCCAGGCAGCTCCCTCTTATCCCAGCAAGGCTCTCAAGCATCTGGGAGTCTGAAACCAGAACCCGACACCTGGATCTATCCCTTAATCCAAATGAAACCTTTTGGGATTCAAATAGACGAGATGGTCACAGAGACGCTGCTGACCGAGGCGGAGCGGGATGCCAGGGTATACCTCACCACTGGCTACTTCAACCTGACACAGGCCTACATGGACCTCATCCTGGGCACAAGGGCTGAGTACCGGATCCTCCTGGCCTCGCCAGAGGTCAATGGGTTTTTTGGTGCCAAAGGGGTGGCAGGTGCCATCCCTGCTGCCTATGTTTACATTGAACATCAGTTTTACAGCGAGGTCTGCTACCTGCAGCAGCAGGAGAGGGTGCAGCTGCAGGAGTACTCCCGTGCCGGGTGGACATTCCATGCCAAAGGTAAGATGCCCTTATCCCAAGGAGTCTTGTTCAGAGGTGTGCGAGAGCTGCGCGTTTGGATTGCAAAGGGAGTGAGGGGCTGGCTGGGTGCCAGTCTGGGCTTAACCTTTGAAACACTCCTCCAAGGTTCAAACAACCTGCTTGTGTAAACCTGGAGAGTTCAGATCGCTTGGGGGACGCCTTGCCTTTAGGTTTCCGGTTTGATACAGTCACAGGGATGATGTAAGAGCTGTCCCTGTGGTGGCAGCGAAGCACTGCCTGGATGAGAAATGTGATTTGAAGGAAAGGAAGCATCTGGATGTGTTTAGGGTGCAGTCAGTGCTGTGGTGCAGTTTCTTATATCCCTTGGGCTGGTTTCAGCAGTCGGGAGTGCTGACTCCGGTGGGCACCGTGGAGCAGGTGGGGTATCTGGGGCAGGTGCCGGAGGGGAGCTGCTCCCGGGGCCTTCCCAGCAGCAGGTCTGCATGGGGACGATGTGAGTGCTGCAGGATTTGCTCCCGTTCACAGCACACAGGGGATGCAGTGCGTGAGGAACTGCAGCCTGTGCTTGTGGGAGTCAGGGCAGCCAGAGGGCAAGGGGCTGAGGAAGGAATATGGACTAACATGCAGTGAGTTAATGAACGCTGCCCTCAAGGTCTTCTCTGGGAGACCCTGGATTCCTGCTGGGTACACTATGCCCAGCTCCCACAGGCTCAGCACAGTGTTCTAGCTGGAGCATTTGGGCTGTGATTGGAGCACTGGGGCTCCAGCCATTCCTGTTTTGAAGAGAGCTGTTAGTGGGAATGGCTCCACATCCCTGCTTCTCGCAGGGGTGCTCTGAGGGAGGCTCAGAGGTCGTGGGGAGGGAAAGCTGCAGAGTCGGCTTTCTCTCGACTGTTGAAAATCCCTGGGTGCTACTGGCTACCTCTGTGTTGTAATGGCAGACGGATCTCAGGGTGTCATGCCCCTCCCCAGCACGATCGGGAATGCAGGGAAAGCCCTTATCTCATGCAGGGCAGCGCAAGGGAGGTCCCTGCCTGCCTGCCTGGGGTGTCCTTGAGTGACCTGGGGTTCCCAGGTTCTGCCTGCATTGGGCACTGCTAACTCCCAGTGGGAGGTGGTTTGGCACAAATTGACCCCAGAAACAAGGGCTGCTTTTCCCAGCTACCAAAGTGCACATGGTCATGGGTGCTGCTCGGGCCAGCCGGGCCTCGTGGGACAGCGCTTTGGGCTCTCGGCTGTGTGGTGTTATCTCGGAGAGGGATGCAGGGCTCGGAGTTCAGCAGCTCCCGTGCCTGGCAGGGGCGACGGTTGGAGACATTTGCTGCCTTGTTTCCATTCCCCATCAGAGTGCTGGGAGGATCAGCGTGCAGCTCCTCCTCTGGCGTGCTCTGCCCTTGGCACATGTTGGATTCACCTGGTTTCCTTCTGCAGGAGTCACGTGGTGTGGCAGAGAGGATGAGGACAGAAGAGGGAAGGGAGGAAGCCTTGGAGATGTGAAGGACATGTGCACAAGGAGCACATGGAGCCTAGCTCCTGACTGAGGACATGAGATCCCCAGCAGCAAATAGTGCCTGTTGGTGCTTTCTCTCTGGGCTGAGACATGAGACACCCTTTAGTCTCCCATGGGATCTCGCTGACACACCCCAAACAGTGTGGCTGTGCTGCATGCTCCCCCCACTCCCCTTAAAATGTTTGTGTCTGCAGGCACAGTGTCAAGTGGTGTTCCCAGGGATGTCTCTCTCGGGTGCATTCAGCACCATGCAGGTGTAGCAGAGCGCTGCACAGATGGGGTGCACGTGTGAGCAGGACTGCCAGCAGCTGTCCTGGTGTGACATCCCAAAGCCTACCTGCCACTTCCCTGGGCGTGGTGTTGGGGGTGACACGGGTACTTCCCTTGGGATCAGGGTCCCTTCCAAGCAGGTTCTGGTGGCAGGGAGCTGGGCAGGTGGCTGTGTGCTACAAGATAAACCCTGTTACTGCTATTGACTGGCACTGGGAAACTGCGCTTCCCCTTGCTGGAAAGGTGAGTCACAGTACGAGCAGATCCTTCCAGACGGCCATGAAACCGGAGATCTGTAAAGGCTGTGGGACTGCCACAGGACACTTGGGAAGGCGAGGGACCTGTTCCTCATGGCTGCTGCTTGGGCAGAGGTCCAGCCTTTGGCTGGTCAGGCACCAGACATCCCCTGGCAGGGTCCTGTTTGGTGGCAGAACGTGCCAAAACTGTGCCACGTGGGTGCTTTCCTGTGGCTCCCAGAGCCCGTGGTGGGCTGTCCAGCCCCTCTGTGATGGGGTGAGCCCTCGGGGGCTGGCGGTGCCCTGGCCTTAGGGCAGTGCCAGCTCTGTGAGCGTGTGCTGTGGGGGAGGGGAGGAGGTTACAGGAACTGGCAGTGAATCGGCAGCATCTTACTCAAGGCATTCTTGGAACTGCTCTGGGGCTGAGTTGGGAAACCTGCTGCTATTTTAAGGCCGAGGTGGTTTTTATGCTACGGGTTCTTTGTTGCAGTCTGTGTGTGACCAGCCATGGGGATAAGCCTCTACCAGGGACTCACCCAGGGCTGTGCTGAGGGGAGCAAAGGCTTTCTGGCTCCATTTGTGCAGAGTGGCCACGCAGCCTCTCCTTGGCAGCAGTCCTGACTCTCCTGTGGCCATTCTTTCTTGCCCTGCTGCAGTGGTGTGCTTGAGAATAATGTGATGTTTCCATCTTCCCCTTGAAAACCTGTCCTGGGCTCTGTCCCGCCTGCTCTCTGTGCTGGCAGAGCTGTGGGAGCTGGGCTGATGAGTGGCAGTGGGGGCCAGGTGCCCTGGCAAGAGTCTGATTTCATCCCTGGTGGCTCCTCTGGAAGTGAGGGAGTGAAATAATTTGCACTTCTCTTCTGCGTCTCTTCACAGTGGCATGTGAATTCACCTGCCAGAGCTGGGAGATGCCTCTTCATGTCACGGTCCCGGGACGGGGGTTGGCCACTGGCCCTGGGACAGGCTGGACAGACCTAGCCTGCCTGCCTGGGGCTTTGGGGCTGGTTCCTTCACTGAAAACCTGTTTGTCTTCTGTCAGCGTTTCTGAATTCACTGTGGTGCAAAACAGCCTCTAATGCAGCGGCGGGGACTTGTTGTGGGACGTGCTGGGGGTGCTGCACTCCCAGTCAGAGCACTCGGGTGTGGGCTCTGCCAGGGCACTCTGCGCCTCACGCATGGCATCGCAGCCCTGCAGGCCCCAGCGGGCTGCTCTCTGCTCTCGAGGTCCTGTACAGAATCTGTAATCCACCTTTAATGCATTTAATTCACTCTGAGTGAAGGGACCATGTGAGCCCACCCTGGCTGTTCCCTCGGCTGTCACGCTGCCTCTCTTCCTCATTTTTCCTGCAGGCCTCTGGCTGTACCTGGCAGGGAGCGACCTTCCCTGCCTGACCCTGATTGGCTCTCCGAATTTCGGGTATCGATCAGTTCATCGTGACTTGGAAGCGCAGGTTGCAATAGTGACAGAAAACAAAGCCTTGCAGGAGCAGCTGCATCAGGTAAGCGGCAGATTGTGGGGGTGCAGAGGGGATGTTGTACTTCTGGGTCACACGGGGAATGCTGATGACGCAGTGGCAATAAAAACCTCCAGCTACAATAACTCAGAAGCTGCTGGAGCATGGGGAGTCCTGAGGAGCTGTCAGTGAAGTGACTATTGATGAGCTGCCTGCTGCAAGTACCCAGTGCTGGGAAGTGAGGCTGTGACGGGAAGGAGTGTGTGTCCCCAGTGACCTCGGGTACTGGGAGTGCTCAGGGCTGGATGCGCACAGAGCGTTTGGAGGATCTGCTGGCTGCTCTGCTCACCAACCACGCTGCACCTCTGAGCCTTAACCCCAAGATTTGGGCGTTGCCCAGGGCATGATGGGTTCTGGGGTAAGGAGGCCGGGCCCTTGGAATGTCTGAGCTTGGACTGGAAGAGGATTTCTGGACTGGCTGGGTTGCCCATGAAGTTCTATGACAAAATTCTTATCTCGAATAATAATATAACATTATATAATCTTGACACAAACATTTTTAAGTGGTTCAATGTCCCAGTGTTTTTCTGTGCTGTTTTTGTTTTAATTAGGCAGCTTGGAATGCTCAGCACTTCTGCCGCTGCTCCGAATCCTGCCTGGTTCTCCAGCTGTCTTGACTAAATCTTCTGCTGGAATTGACTGTCCCAAGTCATTTCTCCTACAGTGATCTGTTTCAAAGCAGATCAGTTTGGTGCCTCTGTGTGACTTGGAGACCTCAGAAATGCACTGTGTGAGGCAGATGCTGGCAGAGTTGTCTGCAAGATCAATGGGAATTGCCCTCTTGCATCAGGGCTCTTCCCTGGGATGAGTCAGAGTGTATCTAATCAGAAACAATTCTATTACTGGAAGAGTTGCTTGAGTATTTCAATTCATATCTTGCCTCTGCTTGTTTCTAATGGAAGGGGAAAATCAATGGAAATGTGACACAAAGGAATTTTCTCACACAGGGCTGCAGTGATCTCATTCAAAGGGCTTTAAACCATTCCCGATTGCTGGAAGCTGATTCTGAGATGGACTGGGTGTTTACTTTCTGTGGTCTTTTTTAGAAGACTTAATCCATTCCTGGGATGCTGCCATGAAATCACTTTGCCTGTGTAATGTTCAGTTCCATTTTAAAAATGTGTGCTGAGATTTGGGAAGAAATGTGAGTGGTCTGGGTGTCTTTGGGTGCTTCTCTGAATGAACTGAGATTGATTCAGGGAACTGGCCTTGCCTCCAGCGCTCAGACCTCACCATATTGGATGGCCATGGAGCAGAAGCCTCACAGCAGGGCTGACTGTAGCTCTTGGAGCATTTGGGGGCTGTAAAATAGAGTGAATTGGCAGACGAATGTCTTGCTTCTGCTGTTGGTTCATCTTTTTGGTGTTACTTTCCAGTACTTGGTTTCTGCTTCCCTGTTCCACCCTGAATTTAAATAGTGCAGAGTATTTTTTGCTGTTTATGACAGCTTCAATTATAAAAAAAGATGATGAACAAACTTCCAGGAGCTGTTCTGCTCCTTGTTTGCCTGCAGGTCCTGAAATCTGACTGTCTATGCTGAAAACCCCACTTACCTGTGACCAGAGCGCTGCTCTCACGTGCTGTGAGTGTGTTATCAGCAGGGTGGTTCGTTTCCTCCCTCAGCAGCTGGGTGCACACTGTGGGGGCCCGAGTGTTTCTGGTAATTTAGCTGAGATCACAACTGCACATTCATCTGCGAACGCGGCGCCTGAGCTGTGTCTAGAAAGAGCCGTGTGAGCCAGTCCCAGGAGGGCTGGGTGAGGTTTCCTTTTCTGGCAATTACGGCCTGGCGTTGAGGAGTTTTCTGAAACTGAAGCTCAGCTCTTGCAACTGTGGGGCACAAAAAGGCAAAACCTCTACCCTTGTTCTCTGTAGAGTTTAATTTGCAAGTTCTTGAGGAGAAATGGTGCATACGTGTGGCAAGATCCCTGGTCAGCTTTATCTGAGAATTTGCTTCTCTGAAAGGCCATTATATAATTTAACACTTGGGATTTACTGAGATGATGTTTCTTTCCCTGTTCAGGAGCAAGAGCAGCTTTACCTCTGCTCAGGTGTGGTCTCAACATCAACATTTGAGCAGCCAAATCGTTATGTGAAGCTGTGGGTGAAGTTGGTGACACCTCTGATCAAGAATTTCTTTTGAAAGAAGAAAAGTTGCTGCTTTGGGTGAGTTTGCTGCATTATGGGGAATTATATTGAACTGACTGCAGTGAGATAGCTGTGGTGCTCTATCATGAAAGAGAGATGATGGACATGCAGATGATGTGGGGAAAACCGGGCACTTCTTGATTCCTCTGGGGTACTGGCTGCCATGGGCTGGGGTCAGTGCTCAAGTCCAGACTGGATTTCATCTACTGGAATTTCTGGAAGGGCCACTGAGAGAGAAGCCATACAGGGGTATTTTCCATGACCCATACAGGGGTATTTTCCGTGCATGGAAATAAAACTCCCATTTCTGAAATGTCCCTTTCAGAGTTTCGTAGAGAGAGACAGTGTTTGTGTTACCTTGACACATTGCTGGAATACTTTAAATGTTTTGTCTTTGTATGCAGTCAGGGCTTTGCTTTGCCCCTGTAGTGTTGGTTAACACGGGCAGTTGGTTTTTCTTTTCTGTTTTGTGGTATCCTGGGTTTCCTGGCTGTTGGACTGCCCCATGACTCGAGCCCTTGTGGAGCTTCAGGACATCACTCTGGACTGTTCCTGTGCCATGCACAGTCCGTGCAGTTGGCACTGCTGTACGTGTGCCCAGGATGCTGCGTGTTCCCATATCTCTTCGATGTACCTAACTATGGCCTCCCCCCAGCAGAGTGTGCCTGGCTCCTTCACGTTCAGATATGTTACAAGTGTCTTTCATGAGTTGTTGAGGGGCAGGAGACAACTTTTGGTGCTGGTGTGGGTTTGGGATGTTACTTGCTGGAAGCAGGAGGCTTGAACCATAACATCCTTCAAAGAAGGTGGTTGGAAGCCAGGTGAAAACATGTGGGAGTGCAGGGAGGGGCTGCCCTGTGTCACTGGTGGGGTGCAAGCAAGGGTTTCTGATCTGGCAGTGCCACAAACAGAATTTCTGGCACCTGAAAAAAGCTGATGGTAAGTGTGGAACTCAGTCTGATTATAAATACTGCTGCTCTATAAAGAAATGAGCTGCTCTCTGTGCCTGCCCTTGGGGCTCATCTGACTGTGCGCTGTGAGGGAAGTTTCAGGTAACTGTATTTTAGAAGTAATTATTGAAATATTTCACAGGGTTGGATTTTGGTGAATTGTTTTGTGTCAAAGGGACCAGCCTTGGCAAATCTACTCACCTTAATGTGTGTTACTGCTGATACAAATGATTTGTTGTGAAGAAAGGGCTGAGTCGGTTCTGTACCCTAGAAATAGAAATAACATACTTCAGAGAGGAACGTGTTTCCAGCTGGACCTTCTCTGGGCTGTGCAGGTTGGGTGTGGGTGAACTGGACCAAATCTGCACTTTTCTTCTCCTGTCTGCTCCAGCCAGACACGTGCTCCATGCAGGAGTGTGAGGAGTTTCTGCTCAGTTCACACTGAGCCATCACACAAAGGGCTGTGGGAAGATGGAGAGCCAGGAGAGGGAAAGGAGTCAGGCACTTGTGTGCAGTTCTTGTCTGGCTTCCCACGGTGGTCTGGCTCCCCCCCAGCACCATGTCAGAAACCACCAGTGGAAAGCCTGTATCCGCCCTGAGAAGCCCGTGTGCTGTGAGAGCAGGCTCCACACGGCAGCGCATGCAGCACTGGTTTTATTGATACTTTGCTAAAATGGTTCTGGTACAATCAAACATAGACTGAGTTACACAACTTGGAGGTTTTTACAAGTAAAAGTGTTGCTGTTTTCCATTGTCATTAAAGTCTAGGCCTCTAGGAGCAGAGCCACACCAGCCAGGACCCACTTGGCAGCTTTTTCTTTTGTCTTCAGGTTGAAGGTCCAGACGTAGGTGGGCCCTCGCGTCCGTGTCTTATAGACGGGACATTCGTAGATGTTGATGGTGTCCATGCGGTCCACGGGGATGGCTCTGAGCAGGATGACCGGCATCACAGGCGTCAGCTCCTTCATCCGCGCGTCGGCGATCGAGCCTGAGGGGATGTCCCAGCGCGCACCTGCAACGTGACAGCGCCATCAGGTGCCCCGGGGCTCCTTGCTGCAGGGGCTTTGTGCAGAACTACTGATGGGTGGGAGCTCAAAGGTTACGGTTCGGTAGAGTATCTCAACAGTGGTTAGGTCTGACATGTTCTCATCTCACTGTGACCCAGGACTGCATTTGCCTTACTGTGTGTGGGATGTCTGAATAAATTCTGTCCCCACCCCTTCCTTCAGCACGGCTTTATATGGGAATTACAGAGTTTAAGGTGAACTGGCCGCAGTGGGATCTATCACATCCTGTCCCATGTGCTCTCTGCTTTTGTCCAAGTGGACCCCTCAGCTGCTCTGCTGAACTGCCTCCTTCCCTCTCATTAGCAGTAATTATTATGGGTTTGAGTTTCTCAATATGTCTTACCCGAGCATTAAATAAGAATGTGACACATGTATTCACTAGAGCCCGGTAGCTCCGGGAGCCCTGGGCTTCGTTAGCTGGAGCCTGAATTGCTAAAACACAAGTTTCTGGTTTGGAGAGCCTGTGTGATCCGGGCAGTGCTGCCCTCAGCTGGCGGCCGAGCCTGCGGCCGGGTGGAGCTGGATGGAGCCCGGGCTCCCTGCTCTGAGCTGCCGCCAGCGCGGGGCAGAGCAGATCGGCCAGTGAGTGCCAACACTGCTCGGCTGCACGAGGGAGAAGGGCTGAGCTGGGCCTGCTCCACGTCTGAAACATCTCAGAGATGCAGTTTTTACCTTCCATGAACAGCCCGTGCACATAGGAGCCTTCTCTAGGGGGAAATGTTATGTCGTCGCGGGTTTTCTTGGTCACATCCACTGCCAGACACATCTTATCCAGTGGCCACTGCTTTTTCCTGGCTGTGGACTGCATGATGGCTGTGAGGAAGGATTGGGGGTTGAAGAATCCTGCCAGCCACACTGTTGCAGGCAGCACAAAGTCTGTTGACCAGACTTCCAGTTCCTGAAAAATAAACCAGCAGAGTCCTTTAGGGTGGAGGGTGCTGTGAGCTGCAGGACACTGTGACAGAGCTGATGCTTTGCTCTGCCTAACCCAAGCTTCAGATGATCTTGCAGAGTGGGGACTGGCTGGAGGTGGTGTGGGAGGAATAAACGTCAGATTCCCCTGCAGCAATGAAGCTGAAACCCTGAATTCACAGTGCAGAAAATACTGCTGTTATTTTTTAACAAAGCCAGTTTTATTTATTTTTTTTATGGGATGCCCAGAGTTGTAGCGGGGGTGGGGAGCAAATGTTCTTTTGCTACAGTGATGTACTGTCATGGGAACCTTGGTCAGACCTGTGCTCCCATTCCTGGGCTAACAGCCCTTTTCAGGTACTTCGGGCTGGTTAAATTGATACTGAGAAATAAACCAGTTACCAGTAAACCAGTGCACTGGTGGGGAGAGTCCTGGTCTCTGGGGTACCTGCTCCCACGCCAAGCTCTGAGTGTCACACGTGTTCTGCTCACCCTGATCCGCAGGAGCAGGTCTGCATACCAGGTTGCCAAGCTGAGGAGGGAGGGATAGGCATAACGTGTCCAAGATTCTGGAACGCTGTCGTAGAAGAGAGCGTTTGCCAGCTCTTCCATCTCGGATGTAATTGTCAGCTCTCCCTTTGTAAAAGAGAAAAGTGTCACCCGCAGCCAGTGGTGGGACATGCAGAGGGATGTGTGTGGGCTCAGGGAGCAGAAGGCTGGGGCTGCCTGGCTGCACCTGGCACAGCTTGATGGGTGAGAGCTGCAACAAAGGCAGAGAGTGCTTTGGAAATACTGGGAGACAATCCAGGCAGCTGCCTGCTGTGTACCTGCAGTCCCAGGTCCAGCTCCTTCAGCGAGCGCCTGATCTCCTGGGTCAGGATGTTCATCCTTTCACATTCCTGGAGGGCTACAACAGTGTATGGGGTTTTTTCCTTTGCCTTTGCCATCATGTCCTCCATGTTGAATGGCTCTGGCAGCTGCCCAAGGATTTCATCCAGGACTGATTTCACCTGAAATGAGAATGCCATAAACTGCTCTTACCCAGAGAAAAATGCTGCAGGTTCACATTTAATTAAGTTGGTAAGATTTTTTCTTTTTCTGCCCTGGTGTTTCTTTGTACCTGCTCCTCTGTTACTAATGCTCCATTCTGTTACTAACTGCTCTTGGCTCTTAAAAAGCTGTAGTTCTTTTTTGATAGCCAGGGTAAGAGACCTGAGGCCATGGAGGCTGTGAAATTCAAATGTAAAGTCCAGGCAGTCAGGAAGATTACTTTTCTTAAAATGTATTTTAAATATTTGTTTTTTGTAGTTGCTATCATGAGTGGAGGTTCCTCAGCCAGCTCCATCTTCTGAGGAGCCCCACATAGGCCACATGCTGCCAGTGATGCATCTCAGCCCCACCAGGGCACGAGGTTCCTGACCATGCTGCTGGCTGCCTCTGGGCCGTGTGTGCCGCCCTCCCCAGCCTGAGGAGCGCAGCCTGGCTGGGCTGGAGTCACCTCCCTCTGCTATCCCTGCCTCACTGCAATGGGACGTGCTCTCCCAGTTGTCTCTGGGCCTGTCTCTGTCTCCCCTCTCTAGCCTCTCAATTGTCACCCTTAAGAGGTTCTCTCCCCCACTGTAATTACTTCCCCCCTTAAAGAAATCAGTTAATTTCTACCATAAAGAGACAGGACTTGACTTGCCTGTTCCTCTCGGGAGGTACCTGAGCCTCCGGCAGCATCGGATTCCTTGGGCTGCAGTTCCAGCACCGTGCGGAAGAGCCTCTCCGAGGTGACGGTCAGGAAACCCATCTCTGCGTTGGGGTGCAGGCCATACAGGTGGGGGCTCTCGCCTGGCAGATTTTCGTCGATGTACTGGTGGTAGGCCTGAGCGCAGGGTCAGGGCCAGCGTTAGCTTGGAAGCACAGGCAAAGGAGCCCGAAGTTCCCTGCAACCTTGAAAACCCGTCACCGCTCTCGGGGCCCTGCGCAGCACCTGCCTGTGCGCACGGAGGCTCTTTTTTAACTTGTGTCTCAGCCAAGTTCTTCTCTTTCCATCTCAACCACCAGAATTACTTTTGCAGCAATTCTGCACATTTCCAGGGGATTGACACTCTCTCCCTACATTCCCCTTGGTGGACTAGAGGGAACTTGGACTCCTGCACATTTATCCAGAGCACAATTGCAAACTGCGATGTTTCTTACCTCGTAATCCAAGCGGGGAGGGATCATAAACCCTGGAGCCAGGGACACGTCCCCATCCAGCATCTCGGGCTGGACGTACTCGCTCAGGTACGTGCGGCACAGCCGGCGGTCCCAGTCATCGGTGATGTGCCCCCCGTACATGATCTCACCAAAGAGGTACCGGAGGTCGTCCCACGGTACCTGCAGGGAGGAGCTCGAGCTGGGACTCCCGAGCAGCTCCCCAGGAGTTCCCCATGCAACCGCAGGGCCAAGGAGTGATGGCTCCAGGATTGACCTGTCCAGTGTGCAGGGAGGTGACAGTCCCTGGACCCACAGAGGCTTGGAAAGAGGGGTGTCTCTTGATCACCCACAGATTTCTCCTTGTCCCAGTATGAACACAGCCATCTGTGGTTTGAATCCTGTCTTTTTTCCAGCCAGCACTGATCATGTCTGTGAGGGCAGGCCTGAAGGTGAGACTTCAGCCCTGCTCACTGCACCTGCATTCTTGGGGCAGGCTTTGCTTCAGGTGGAAGCACCCAGCAGTCAGCAAGGCACGGGTCAGGGCAGGCGCATGGGACGGGGCAGGCACTTGTCCTGGCTGATAACTGATGCCTCTCCCACCCAGCTCAGTTAGGCCAAGTACTCATCCCCCTTCCCCTGCCTGAGTGTGGAGGGAGCAGGGGAGGAACTGCTCCCAGCCCTGGGCTTCTTCATGAGACTGCGTTTGTGCTGCAAACTGGTGACTGTTCTAAGAAAGGCCGATTGTTGTGGTGTGTGCTGTGCTAAGGAGCAGTCCCCTTGTTATCCCTCACCTTGGCATTGGCCTCCAGGTAGTTGTGCAGGACGTTAATGGAGACAGTCAGGTCGCCGTTGTTGAAGGGGTATGGCCTGTTCCAGCCCTGGGTACCGAACCTGCGCCGCTCGGCCACCGCGGCATGGAAGTAGCAAAGTGCGAACAGGATGCACCTGAACTCCGTTTCTTTGCTGCACTGCTCCAGTGTTTCCTGCGGAGGAATAGTGAGGGTGGGTTGCAGCTGAATATTACTATCAGATGCCCCTCTAGTGGAGAACATTCATAGGCAACAGAGAACTGAAGGTGTTTATTAGAAAAAAAAGGCATACAATTGTATTTTAATGATTTGCTAGTTGGTAATTTTTGCACTCATTTGTTTATGAAAGAATTAGGACTTTGCACCCCAACACCGTGCTGATGGCTGAGGCAGCTTGTTCATGGCAAAGCTGCAGCAGCTCCAGGTTCTGCCTCAGGAAAGGCACTGGCAACCTGGCACTTCCTTGTGCTGGAAGCCCTTGGGCAGCTCTGGTTACCCCTAAACCCCCTGGCAGAGGGGGGCTCTGGGCACTCCAGGAGGATGTGCTGGCAGGGGCTGGCTCCGGGTGCAGTGTCCCTGGCAGCAGTGACACCTGCAAGGTGCTCAGCCCGTGGCACCCTGGGAGGGGATGAGCCGCACACGCTGCCCGGAGCGGTCCCGAGGAGGCAGCTGTGGAGTACCTGGGAGAAGAGGTCGAGGGCTCCGTGCAGGTTGGCGCGCATGCCTGTCGGCGGCTCGCTGGTGATCTTGATGGAGTTGTCCAGCAGCCCCTGCGGGATGATGTGCGACTCGGGGGTGGGGGCTGGCTCGGCGCTCATGAACAGTCGGTACTCGGGGTGGCTGGCCATGCTGTGCTGCTCCACCAGCTTCTCCAGCGTGCCCAGCCACCGGG
>VXBT01001895.1:33549-62143 GCA_013400235.1 Oriolus oriolus
CCTTGTGAATCTCACCTCCCCCCCCAGATTCCACCTGTGGCTCCACGGGGAGAAGGTGCAGTATAACATGACACCACTTGGGCTGGGTACAGCCAGCTAGCCCAGGCAGTGCCACTGCCGTCACCAGTGGGGTGACCACGCATGGTGTGCCCGGACGCTGGCAAGACTTTGTGCCCTGGTGTGCCCGGTTGCCGTCAGAGCTGTGCACCTGTGGTGCGCCCCGCTGTCCCCCACCCACCTGCAGGATGACCCAGTGGCCCTCTGCAGCTGCCACCTCCATGGCATGCTCTGCCACGACCTCCTGGCCTTGCCCCAGTGACACATTGTGGATCTTCCCGTTGTCAATGGTGAAATTCAGCCTGGTGCCTGGGAGGGGAATGTGTGCTGTCATTATCAGTATCAGCGCTGAGCTGGGGCTGTGCAGTTCTGGCCTCTTGGCCCCGCAGCAGCTCATGGCCGTCTGGGTGGGCAGCGCCTCACCCAGTGCCTCCACGTCCTTCAGTGGGTCAACCCCGGGAGAGAGAATGAAGAACAGGGGTGTGGAGGGGCTGCTCTCCTTGTACACCTCAAAGAGGTCAATGCTTCTTCCTTTCACATACTTGCTTCCCATCTTCTCTTCCACAAATTTCCTACAGAAAAATAGAACTATTCTGTGAGTTGGGAACAGTCACTGGTTGCAGCTGGTGTGGTGACACTGGGGCTCTTGCAGGAGATCCCTGTGCTGGGTACCAGCATACCTGATGGCATAGGTCATCCTGTCAGGGCGCAGGCACCGCAGCACACACAGCTTCTGCAGGGCTGACTTGTTCTTCCAGTCCATAGGGAACACCTCATTCTCTGGTGCCTCCATCTCCACAAACCTTTTCCATCGCTTTGCTGAGCCCTCGATGTCGCTCTCCAGGTTCCTGAACTCTTCCATTTCTGAAAGTGCCTTCAGGTCCCGCAGAGAAGGATTAAATCACTCCTGGGCTCTGCTCATCCTCAGGGACCCCCTGCGGGTGACCCTGGACCTGCTGCACTAGGGGCTGTGCTGGCATTGCCGTGGCACAGTGGGCAGCTGCACAGACCCACCTTGACGGCACCCCAGCCCTGGTGCTGCAGGAAGTCCACGGGGGACGTGACACCAGCCTTGGAAGGGAAGCGCAGGAGGAAGTCCAGCTCTGCTGGGTTCACTTCCTTCTTGATGGCCAGGACCTGGAATTTGGGAGTGCAGCGTCACAGCCACCCAACGCCCACGGCCCCAGCGTGAGAGGCTCTGAGCATCCAACAGCAGTGCCAGAGTAAGAGAACAACCTGTCTAAAGCCACATGAACGCTTGTTGTACAGCAGGAGCCCCAGACACTTGCAGGGATTACCTGGAAGGCAACCTGGGCCAGGAAGATGAGTTTGTCTTTCTCAAAGAGGCCCTGTGCAGTGTACACATAGACCTGATAGGTGATCTGGTCCGTCAGGTTGATCACCCTCTGCCGGGTGTCGTCGCTGGGGGTTGCACGTTGGATGGCTTTCTCGAAGACCCCACTGAAGGCCTGAGGAAGATCCCAGCAGGCATCAGCATGTGGCTGCTGGGGTCTTGTCAGCAGCATGAAAGCTGAAACACTGGAGCTCCGTGCTCGCCCAGCTCTGTCCCACCCGCAGACATCTCTGTCCCTCCTCACTCCCCACCTACCTTAAGGGAGAACTGGTAGATGGGGTTGATCTTGCTAAGGTCACTCAGGATGAAGTACAGTAGGGACGCGCGCTCCGCTGCCGGCCGGTAGTGTTCTCTCGCAACGTTTATTTGCACTTCAGTGACTTTAGCTTCATTCACCTGGAGGTGCAGGGGGGTGGGAGTTACCAGAACTCTGTCACATGTCAAAGCAGTGCCCACCCTCCTGCTGGGTGCCCAGCTGAGCTGTCCCTCTGCCTGCAGCACTAGGTCTAGGGAACATCTTTACTTTTTCCTCAATTTCCTTGGCTGTGCGCTTCGTTATCTCCAGGTTCTCCACCAGCGCTGTGTCCCGCAGGAAATCTCCCCCGGCAGCTGACAGCCGGGCGAGCAGTGAGTCCTCCAGCTCCTTCAGCTTGATCTTGAACTCGTTCTGGCTCTTGGTCAGGTTTGCCTGCGACAGCAGCGCCCAGGGATGTGTCACTCAAGAGATCACGACAGGGTGCTGGCACCAGTCACTCTGTCATACGGCCACCAACGTGCTGGTGCGAGGGGAAGGTGGATGTGGCCCCTCCTGGGAGCGGGACCAGGCAGTGGTGGCTGCGGGGGGCTGCGGGGGACCTGCAACTGCAGGGTCTGGTCGGGACTTCCTTGGCTCCCAACAAACAGCAGTGAGCACACAGAGGGGAGCTCTCGTGCTCCCTGCCCCAAAACCTCTGCAGTGCCCCGGCCTCTCCCACCCCTCTGGCCAGCAGCCACCTCCGTACCTTCAGGGTCTCCAGGTCCGGCCGCTCCCGGGCTACCACGGCAGCCAGGAGCTGGTCCTCCAGGCCCTCCCGTGTCACCAAGAAGTTGATGAGAGTGCACTGAGCCTGCACCTCTGGCTTGTAGTGCGGGTTGAAACATCGGGTATGCAGGATTAGGCGGAACTGCTGGTTATACTCTACTTCTTTATCTCCAATTCTAATGTATCTGTGCAGTTAATTAAACAAATTAATCCCCACACACTGGGCAGCAACTCATCACAGACAGATGCCCTCAGCCTGTGTGCTGTTCTTGGCTGCTTGGGATGAATTCTTTGGTTGGGAAAAGGCATAGCAAGGGCAGAAGTACCAAACCTGGCAGGGCAAGGGTGGAAGAACAGGAGCTGGAGACTGCCCTGCCACAGCCCCCCATGGCCTCTGGGGTGCAGTTCCCCTTCCAGCTTATCGTGCCATATGGCAGGTGTCCCAGGGAACATGTCCTTAAATCACTAAATGAACTGGATGCCAAGGACCAGAACAGTCGGAAAGGCCACTGTGGGATGTACTGGAGAACTGGGGGATGTGGCCAAAGCTAAAGAAGGATCAGGCTCCCAAGCTGCCCACAGTGAAGGTGCACCTATCAGCATTTTGGGGCAGCGGTGGCTGCTTGGGGCAGGTGAAACCCCTCAGCACTGGGGTGTGCTGACCTGCCCTTGGCGGTGGTCCTGCTCAGCAGCGGGTCCAGCACTGCCTCCACTGTCTCACCGATATCCTCAATCAGCAGTGTCTGCCCTTCAGAGACCGCCTGGGCAATGATGTCCAGGTACCTGAGAGGGGAGAGGGGAGGCGTGTGTGGCAAGCCTGTGCGCTGTTGGGGGCTTGGGCTGCTGCAGGGGGCTCACAGAGTGCTTTCTGCCCTATCGGGGCCCCGTTGTGGTGCTCTGCCAGTCCCGGCCCCCACAGTGCTTTTGGAGGTGTCAGGTCACCATCAGGGCTGCTGCCCCTGGGTGCCCCAAGCCTGATGGGGGATGTGATTGCCCTGACTCTGCACCCTTCAATGGCAGGGAAAGGGGGGCTGGTGCCACCGGAGCCTGCACCCACCCCACAGCCCCTGGCCCACCTTCGCTGGCCCAGGCGGACAATCTGCAAGTCCTCCCCAAATTTGTTCTTGATCCACTTGCTGCCCTGCAGCTGGGCGTCCACGAGCAGCGGCCACCGCTGGGTGCAGCAGAGGATGGCAGCATTCTCGGTAGAAGTGCGGTCGCTGGGCAGCCCCTGGTTGTTCCAGGCAGCCACATCGGCAGGGTCCGTGAGGAGGCTGAGGGGGTCCAGGCCCGGGGTGATGGGGATGGGTGCCTGCAGGGAGGGGCTGTTGGGTGCCCGGCCGCAGAGGGGTGCGAGCCCCCGGTGCCAGTGGGCACGGGGCAAGGAGCCCCAGGCACTCTGGGATGGAACCTGTGGCCTCTCACCGTCAGCCCGTTGAGGAAGGGGATCCAGTGCAGGTCCATCAGCTCAGCCCTGTACTTCTTGGTAAAGTACCCAATGTAGGACACGAAGGCGGAGACCAGCAGCACGTCCCCGCACAGCGTCTTCTCCTGCTCTCTGAGCTGCTCCACTGACTCAGCCCAGCGGACGTTTTCAGACGCCAGGCCCCCAACAAGCCTGAGGGGTCAGAGGGGATGGTGGCTGCTCTGGTGCTGGTGCTGTGACCCGGGGAGGGGGTGAGTGGGGACTCAGCCATGGTGACCTGGGGCATTGTCACCAAACATCTCCATGGCTGCCTCCCCCCGTGAATGTCTGGCCCAGTTCATCTCAGAATTTTTTAATTTGGGGAGGGTATGGGGGACTCTGCTGCTCCCATGGCCCTGGTGTCACAGCCACCAGGTGATGCCAGGGAGCAGCAGCCTGCCCTGGTGCTTCGGAGCCTGCGTTTGCATGGTACCTGTTTGCCAAGGTGATGACTTTGTTGGTTTCATCAGCCTCCTGCTGGCATTTAATCTTTTCTGCTGTGGCTTTCTCAAACTGAGCGGTGAGATTTGCCAGATTTGCATTCAGGGTCTTTGGAAGAGAACAGTCCCAGAGTTATTCCCTGCCCAGATGGGAGGCTCCGTGGTCCCGGAGCTCTGCAGCAGCCCCATCCCAGCACAGTGCTTGGGCTGGGCTCTGGGTTCACGGAGTGCTTTCACTCATTTGGTGGCTGGGGGGCTTGTGGCTGGGGGCTGTGGGGACACACACTTACAACAATTTTGCTCTTAATGCGACTGAGCCTCTGCTGCGCCTCTGCCAGCTCAGCATCAGCATCGGCCACCGCCTGTCTCTTGGGCTTCACCGTGCAGTGCACCTCGTAGAAGCGGACCATGTTGAGGCACCAGGAGCACAGCCCCGCTGCAGCCGTTGACTTGGACTTGATGAACTCTGGATCAAACCCGGGGTCAGTCCGGTATGGCCTGGAGCGGGAGCACACGCTGCGCTGTGGCACTGCTGCCGACAGCCCGTCCCGCTCCTCCCGGGGCTTGGGTTGCCTCTGGGTGGCAGGATGGGAGAGCAGGACCAACACCTGGATCCCACTCCTGCCCCCAAATTCCTCTGTGCTCCCGGGTGAGGGTCCCCCCTGGCCTCCTTGCTCAGGGCAGCTGGTGGCAGGGGCTGTGAAGGGGCAGGAACCAGCCGTGGACTCACTCAAATGCCTTGAGACAGGGCTCAGGAATGTTTTCCCCATCAAAGTTTTTTAAGCTTGCAAGGAAAGTGTCTGCTTTTCCTATCTTGACTTTTCCTGCTGTCCAGCTCCTGTCCTTCGGAATCTTGCCGTTTTCAGCGGTCAGAATCAACACGGCTGCCATCACATTCACTACCTCTGGTGGGGGGGCCCCGAAGGACTTCAGCTCCGTCAGGTTGTACTGGGAAGGGACCACAGGGCCACTGAGCATCACCCCAGCCCAGGGCTGCCAGCACTAGCTGGGCACCTGCTTCCCACCGAGAGCTCACCCACCTTGTTGAGTGTGTCAAGGGCCTCGCGGGCGGCGGAGAGCACCACCTCTGCTTCTGCCAGGTCGGCTGCGCAGGCTCGTTGCTTCTCAGCCACAATCTGGGGAGGGAGGTCATGGGATGGGGTGAGCAGCTGTAACCACAGAGCTCACGCTGCCCTGTCCCACGCTGGACACCAGCTCAGCACTTCACACCTTATTGATGGCCTCGACCTTCAGCTCCTCCTCATCAGCAATGGCTTTCTCCTTGCTGACCTTCTCTGTCTCAACACCCACCACGTGGATCAGTTTGTCTGTGTCCTCATTCTTCTGCTTCAGCTCTATCTCCTGGAGTGCCAGCATGGCTTTCAGGTCGTCCACCTCAATGAGGGAAGAAACAGAGCAGGTAAAAGGGCTGATCCTGCCAAGCCCTGCCTGGTGGAGCAGCAGTGTCTTGGTATGGCTTGGGGACCTCACAGACACTGTGACCATCCTGCAGGGATGTGCCTGCTCTCTCCCTCTGTGCCAGACCCAGTACAGGCACAATGCATGGCAGGGGCTATGGGCAGGCACCTGTGATGCCGTGCTCTGCAGCTTCATCAGCCCCTTCTCCAGCCTCTCGATGTTGGCAGAAAGCTTGCTCCTTTTACTTGCCAGCAGGTTTTGGTAGAGCTTTATCAGCTCCAGGAAGGTCTTTGGCGTGGTGTAATTATAGCGTCTCTCCACGGTCAGGTAGGTCTTGGACATCTCCTTTGAGCTTGTGTGGACGAAGGACATGAACTGGCTGATGGAGGCCTTGACCTCTGGCTGCACGGAGAGCACAGACAGGAGCTGCTGCAGTGGGCGGCTGCGGTGACGTGCAGTGGCTGCACTGAGCCCTCCCACAGTGCTGGCTCTGTGTCCAGCCACAGAGGCCGGGGCAAAGTGACCCTTTTCATCAGCAGCACTATGCAGGGCTGAGATGCTGGTGGTCAAGGCACTGGTGCTGGTTCCCATGCCCAGCTCTGGATCCCTGACATCCCCGCGTGGGGAGGAGCTGCTGTCCCTAGGCTGTTGCCTGTGGGGGTGTTTTAAGGACAGAATGGAGAGGGAAGGTTTGTCCTCACCAGCACAGCGCAGGGCTGCAGGCTCTGACGCTGGAACCAGCTGTAAACTTATCCCAGACCTATTCCCATCTTGCTGTTCCCAGCCCCCTGGGTCATGCCAGACCCCCATCCCTGGGCACACTAAGCATGGAGAGCAGCAGAGGTGCAGTTCATTGCCCAGCGCAGCCTGGGATCCCCAGTGCCCTGGGACAGCAGCTGTGCCAGGGTCCCAGCTCACCTCGATGTCTGGCGTTTCCTCCAGGAACCTGCTGCTGACGGACACGAGAGCATCCTCCGGCCACTCGTGGAACCAGTCGATGGCTGTGCAGTTGACTACAGCAGGGAACCTCCTGGCCCGCACACGCAGGGTTGAGCCCACGGGGGAGAAGCAGAGGACAACCTGGGGCAGAACAGCAGGGGCTGGGTGGGATGTCCCCACTGTCGGGGTGGGGGGAGTGTGTCCGGGGGCTCCACATGACTGCAAGGATTCTGCTGCAGACCAGAGATCTGCTGCCTTCCCATTAACTCCCAGCGTGCAGGAGGTGGTCTGTGGTTGTGCACCCTGTGCCTCTCACCACGGCTGGAACCGGGTGCCCTGTGGTGGCTGCAGTCAGCAGCTGAGCACAGTGCTTGTGTGGGTGTCCCTGTGAGTGCCCAGCGTGGTGTGTGGCCATGGAAGCTGCTGACCCCCCTCTGCCCCCAGGGAGGTCAATACAGGGCTGTTCTGCCCTGTGCCTCTGGGGCTGGGGGCACCTGGGGAGTCTCTGAAAACACCTTTTGTTCAAACCCACCATCCTGGGGTGAAACCTTGGTGTTCTGTGGCCTGTTGCAAAGAGGTTTTGGATCTGGCAAATCAGGGGCACAGACAAACCAACCTGGGGAGCAAACACCCACCCTTAACTGGCGCCTGACTTTTTCTATAAATAATTTCCAGCAGTTTTCCTTTGTATCCTCCAATCCAAGGGACTTCACTTGAGGCCTCATGGCACTGATGATGGTTTCCAGGTCAGTATCCTGAAAGAGGCCTTGCACCTCCCCAGATGCCAAGAAATCATTGATCACAACCAGGAATGATTCTTCAGCCACCTGGGAGTCTGTCATCAGGAACACGGTGGGGACGCTCTTCACAGCTGCTTTGATGTACTGGGAGGCGAGGTCCAGCTGGGACAGAGAGAAACTGTCACCCCCTAGTTCAACCCCCGTGCAGTGTTCTCCAAAGCAACCAGTTTGGAGCAGCCCCAGGCTGCCCCGAGAGCTGGAAGGGAGCCTTTGGGAAGGAGCCTTTGGGAAGGAGCCTTTGGGAAGGAGCTGGTGCCAGGTGCTCTGCCCAGGCACGGGTCCAGCACCAGGGCTGCCCACACCACCACACCTGCCGTCACCAGTAGCTCCTGCCCATGCCTGGCTGCGGAAGCATGGTGGCCCCTTGGGGCAGGACCCACAGGTGTCACCTGTGAGCGGATCCTGGCGTGCAAACAGCGTCACAAGGAGAGCAGAGCCTTGTGAGCCCACCCCAGGCACCGTCGCTGCAGGTGTAGGACCCATCCCCAAGCAGGTGGCACCGAGCCAGGGTCCAAAGCTGCTCCCACCTTCAGGTCTGGGATGCCGTAGCCTTTCCTCAGCGTGATCTGGAACACGCCCAGGTTGCTGATGTGAGCTGCCAGCCGTGCCAGGCTCTGCTTTCCGCTGCCTCCCACCCCCACCAGTAGTGCGTTGCCCCGAGGAGACTCCAAGATCCGGCTAATTCTGCAAATGTGAGACACTGCGTCTTCGAAGAGCACCTGAAGAAAACAGGAGGGGAGGGTTCAGTGTTCTGGATCAGGGCAGAAGGGGCAGTGAGTGCCCCATAATGCACCAATCCAACCTAGCAGTGCAGTGCCACAGCCCCATCTTTTCAGGGCAGAGCTGCCTGCCACGGGCACTCACCAGATTCATCGCTGCATTCACCTCATTGTAGCTGTCCAGGGCTTCCCTGAGCAGGTCACTCAGAGCTGCCCAGCTTGGCACTGGCATGTACTTGGAATCATCCATGCCCTGGGCAAAGTGGCAGTAGATGTTGGGCTTGGCGAACACCGCGTCTTCGTTGAGGTCCTGGGGGAGGCAATTCCAGCTGTGGGGCTCAGCTGGGGGGCACCTGGGGGACACCACTGGGCTGGAGCACTCTACTTTTCAGCACAACTTACTTGAAAGGAGGCTTTGCAGATGTCTGCCATCAGCTTCTTGAAGCTGTACTGATCCTCTTCATCGACAAGCTTGTCTCCATACACCCTCTCCGCTTCATGAAGCCAGAGGCGCAAGAAGTCCACAGGGCTTTTCAGGCACTCGGGAGTGGAGAAGAGCAGCCCCTGACAAACAAATCCCGCAGGCCTCAGGGTTATTTAGTGCTGCTCAGAGCTGATTGCAAAGGTTTGCTCTGGGAAGAGGCCAAGGCCCTTTTCAGGGACATGGTATGCTGCAAGGATGTGGGAAGAGGAAAGGGAGGAATAAGGATATTTTAGAAGAAACGGCTCTCCCACTACCTGGAATATGTTGGAGAGGTCCCGCAGGTTGAAGATGTAGTGGAACTTGATGGCTGTTGGCAGAAAGTTGGAGGCAACCTTCTGGTGCAGGGCTGTTGGCAGGAAAGGCGGGTGAGCAGGCTCCAGGTCCCCAGAGACCCCCGAGCCTGGCTCCCCAGCAGTGCATTCCCCCGGGGCTCGTCCCACCCCAGTGTGGCAAAGGCTCACCCAGCGCTGCTGCCACCAGCTGGGACTGCATCTTGCGGAGAGGTGGTGGAACGTTCTGCCGGGCCAGGTGCTGCTCCAGGATGGTGCCGTACACAGTGTGCAGAGCCTCCCGGCTGGGAAAGCACACAGCGAGGACGCAGAAGTGGCGCTGCAGGATGGGGGCAGAAATTGAGGTGGGCATTTTGCCCCACAGGGACTGACGCAGCCAGCTGGCACTGCAGGGTCCCCTGCCTCATCCCACCCTCTGGCCTTTGGTGGCAGGAGAGCGAATGCGCCAGGCACAGCCCTGCCTCAGGCCCTGCTCACCTGCAGCCGCGAGTCGATGGTGAAGGAGCCCGCGGTCGGGTTCATGCAGGCCACGTACTGGCAGTTACGAATGTCCTTCAGGGTCAGTTTGTTCCTGTCATACCTGTGCAGGGACCAGCACCGTGACACTTTCCGCAGGGGTGGGGGGGGGTTCCCCCCATTGTGCTGTGCCCCTCCAGCACCCACCAGTGCCCGTGGTCCAGGTGCTGCCGGATAAGCGTGTGTGGTGCCACAGTGCCGTACTTGTCCACCTCCGGCATGTTCATGTCATCGATGAAGTAGATCAGCCTTCTGGTGCCAGGTGGGCCAAAAATTCTCCCTGATTTCTTCTCCAGTGGTTTCTCAAGGACAGCTGCAGTGAGAGGAGTAGATGGGTGGGGGGTCAGCACTGCAGGACCTTGCGGCACAGCCCAGTGCAGGGCTGGCTGCTGGCTCTGCCAGCCTTACCCTGCAGCATGGCCGAGGTTGTGTAGAAGTTGAGGGGCACAGACTGCACCATATATTCATCTGTGCTGAGTGCTTCCAGCTTGTCCCACATCAGGACTGACTTTCCCGTCCCTGCATTCCCCACCAGCATCACCGGCCGCTGCTTCTCCATCAGCAGGTCCAGGAAGTAGCGGAGGCGAATGGTCTCTGTGGTGTGCACCATGGCAGCCTGGGGAGAGGCACTGTCAGTCCTGCACTTGCCCTGGCACTGGCAGAGGCAGGATCCTCTGTCGGGGCAGCGGGCAGCGTGCCAAAGCCCTGCACAGCCTTCCTGGCAGCTCCAGCAGACGATGCTCTCTGCATGCAAACCTGGTCCCTCTCTAAAGCAAAAGGTCTTGGGTGCTCTGTTATTCTGAAGACTTTCTGACCAAAACTAAGTTATTACACAGAGCAACATGGACAGCTCCTGAAACTGCTGAACAGCCACAGCTCCTCACCCTTTTCCCTGACAGCTCAGATAACACCCCCAAGACTGTGTTTCCATTGCAGGAAACACAAATTGAGTGCTAAAGGACATTTTGCACTCAGGCAATAGTCACAGCTATTTTGCGAGACTCTGAAGCTGCAGGTTAATCTGAAGGTAAAGGAGACGTGGAACTCGCAGCCCTTGCTGAGGCTTCTGTGGGGTAAAGAGTTTAGGAAGCCGTTGGGTTTGCTGGGTCCTACCAGTCCAAATCCTGATGATGCTCCAGGCATTGCTGAGGGGAAGACTGTGGAGTGATAGTCAAATAAACCATATAAACATAGAGCTTGTGGGAAATACCTGTAAGGGGACGTCAGGGTCGAGCTCGAACTCCGGCACTCTTTCATCCCAGGAATTGAATTTCTTTGTTTTTGGATCAATGTAATAGTCAAAAATTGTCCCCTGATTAGGAAACTTGATGGTTTTAAATTCCGTGAGCCACCACTTGCTGAACTGCTGGCGGTGATCCACCAGCTGGAGGACAAAACAGAGACACTCAGACACCAGCCACATGATGGGATGCAGAGGCGGGTGGCAGGTGCTGGGCAGTGCCGTGGCTGTACCTGGTCCTGGAACAAGGCCCCGCCAAAGGCCCAGATACAGGCGAAGACGAAGAAGAGCTCGTATTGCTCCCGGGGTGAGTCTGGTGGGACATTCTTCGGTGTCAGGAAACATTCTAGCAGGGACAGAACTGTCTGTATGGCTGTGACCTCAGGAACAGGGGTGATTGTCTTGAAGCCAGACTTGAGTTTCTCCAGGCATGGTGGCAGGTACTTGTCAAAGAGGATCATCAGAGCGGCCTTCTCGGACTTCACTGTCCTTCTCTCGATCCAGCTGGCTACAATGCTGTGGGAGAGACAAGCAGGGCTGCAGCAAGCGTGTGGGGGCCAGCACCCATCCCATCCCATCCCATCCCATCCCATCCCATCCCATCCCATCCCATCCCATCCCATCCCGNCACGGGTTCCAGCCCAGGTCTGTGGCGTTGATGTAGAGGATTCCGGCCCGGGACACGGTGGCCGGCGTGGCTGTCCGCAGGTGGCTGATCTCGAAGATGAGCCGCATGGTGGGAGTGAGGGGGATGCGCTCATTGCTGGCCAAGGTGAGAACCTGGGGGAAGTGGCTCATTGTGGGGGATGCCTGGAGTTGGTCCCCCCGAGATAACAAGTGAGCAAAGCCCCTGGGGTGTGATGGCACCAACCTTATTGTCATCCATGACTGTGTTCAGGGACTCGATCCACATTGGATCAATGTCTCCATCAAGGATGATCCATTTGGGCCCGTCATGTGTGATGTTGGCCAGGTCACGCATTGCTGTGGAGAACAGACCTGCCCCACAGAGAGACACGGGTTGTTCCTCTCCACACACCGCCATTTGCTGGAGGACACGTGGGATTGGTGCTCCCATGAAACATATTCCTTCTCCCTCCCACTCCAGGAAAGAGCTCCAAGGAAAAGTCTTCCCATTCCATCTCACATCCCATAAACTGAGTTCACAGCATTGGTGTCTCACCATCCTTCCATTCCCGTGTGGCTGGGTGAATGATCCCGAACAGCTCATCGCAGGTCACAGCCTTGGGGTCGAGGTCCACAGTGACTGGCCTCCTCTTCAGCCTTTGGTATGTCTTGTTGAGGGACTTCAGCACCTGTGGAGAGGGGATGGGGCAGCCACAGGCACTGATCCCACTGGGACAACCACAGCATTCAGCAGCCTCTGCCTGCAGTGGGGGGCGTGGAGCCCTGCTCCCACCTGGACTGCTTCTGGGAAAGCACCTGACCCCTCTCTGCAGAGCCAGCTCCTGGACAGGGCCCTGTGCAAGCCTGGGCACTGTGCAAGCCCAGGCCCTGCCAGACAGCACTGTCCTGCCATCCTGCCAGCACCACGGCACGCACAGGATCAATGTGAGAGCATGCCCATCTGCTCTTTGTCTCTGCTCTGCTCATGGGTGTCTTGGGCAGCCCCTGAGCTGTGCCTCCCAAACCTGCTCAGCTGCGTGGGCTCCGTTTGGCACACACAGTGCCTGAGGGCCTGGCATGGCCACGGCTGCACCGCTGCCCTCTGCCCAAACCCTGCTCTGGCAGAGCTGGGGTCTGCACAGCCCTCACCGAGAAGCTGTGGGAGGCTGTGGATATGCTTGGTCAAGGCCAGAGGGGCCCCGCATCCTCAGGATGGTTTGGCCACTACCTGGGACTTGCCGCAGCCGGCGTTGCCGACGACGAAGACGGAGTGTCGCACTTGCAGCAGTTCCTCCAGCTGTACCACCTTCAGCACGAAATTCTCCTCTGCCTGCAGCTTCAGCTCCAGCACGGACTCACGGATGATCTGGGAGGGAGAGCAGGCACTGACCACCAGCAGCCTTGCAAAGACCCTGGAGATGAACCGGCCACCCCCAGCAGTGCTGAATAGACCATCTGGATCCTGCCAGGACTGGGACATCTCTGGCGAGGGTGCCACGCCTGAGCTTGCACCTTCTCAAAGTTGAGGTCCCTCTTCCTGGGAACGTCCAGTGCTGGAAACAGGTCTCCAATCAGCCCCAAGAACACAGGCAAGTCATCTGTTACGATTTTGGGTATATTGAAGTCTCGCAAAGCTCTCATCAGAACCTGGTCCTCTGCAGAGCCCGGGTCCCCCCTCTTCAAGGAGCCTGCCACCACCAGCACGGACTTGATGGCCCGCAGCCCCCAGTCGTAGTGGTCCTGTGACAGGAAGCAGAGAATCACCATTTCACTTTGGTGAGGGAGAACTGCTTCAAACAGCACTGCAGAGAACACTCTGTCCATCGGCCCCCAGCCCGGTCATCCACATGGCACCCAGGGGGCTGGACCTAAACTGAGCTTATTTACAGGAGAAGCCTCTGTCAGTCATGGGGGTGGTTTGGAACTGGGAATCTGACTTCCTTCTTGGAGACATGTTTATAGTGTAAATCACCTCTGTTGAGATGAATAATATCTGAATACTCTCACCTTAACTGGCTTAATTCTAATTCTAATTCTAATTCCATGCAATTCTACTTTTGGGCTTGTTGATTCCTTCCTTAAGGCAGAAAGGTGGCATATGATACACCAGGTAGAAGTGGATCTTGTCCAGCCATGGACGTGAGCTGTGCAGGCCATCACTCCGTGTATCACCACCAGCAATCCCACTGCAGTGGGTCAGGTTTGATGATCAAATAGACTTTTTCCTCTCACAGCACTGTGTAATATTGTTAATTACCTGTTTCGACAGCAGCTCTTTGCAGAGCGTGTAGAGAGTGATGAACTTTCTTGCCAGGAGCCTGGCATCAAGAAATCCCTCTGCCACAAGCATGATTTCGCAGATCAGTTCAAAATCGGGGACCACCATAGCGCAGGGTCTAGAGAGGAGCACCAACAGCTGTCAGAGCCGCTTACCATGTCCTCACCCTCCCACAGTTCCCAGGCGTTGCCCCCAGGTTTCCAGTATAACCAACACTCAGTTGCTGCAGTTTCACTTGCTGGGGTCTCCTGCCCAGACTCCATCTCCAAGCGGGGCTCATGCCCCGCCAGACTGGGGCACACCAGCCCTTGTGCAGTCACAGGTTGAGTTCCTCCAAGGACAGGGGTCCCGCAGCGTCCCTGTGCCTCCCCTTCCAGTGCTTCACCACCTTTTTGTCCTACTCTCAACTGGAGTTTCAGTTGAGGGTGGCAACCCACCCAAGCACCCTCTCCCCTTGCTGAGCCGCCCAGCTCGCCCCACCTGGCCACCTCTGGGGAGTGGCAGGATTGTCCCGTGGTGCCAAGGGCTCCCTCACCAGTGCACACAAACGCCCTTGGCTCAGGCCACACTGTGGACGTGGCACATGGGTGCCAGCACGGAGGTAAGTGCTGCAAGGACACCGACCCACCTGAACAGAGCTTTCAGATTCTCCGGCAGCTCTGTGCGCCCGGCGTAACCGGGGTTCATGGTGATGAACAGCCCAACCGACGAGACCAGGGAGATAGTCTCCCCCATGAAGTTGAATCTTTTCTTCTTGGCACGGATTGCATCTTGAATACATTTTACCTGCCAGGTGAGCAGAGGTGTTGGTGCTGGCAGTTCCCAGCTCCCTGCCCAGCGCTCTGGCTGGCCCTCACCACTCCACAAGGTGAGCCTGAGGGTTTGGCTGTGCCAGGAATAACACTGACATCTTGCTGAAGCCACAGCAGCAGGAGAGCTGGCCTTGAACCAGCTCCTTCCTAATCACTTCAACTCCCTGTCCCAGGGGATGGCAGAGCTGGGGGGTGACAGGTCACCAGGATGGGACACAGCTGGGCCCAAATCCCCTGCACTGCTGTGCTTCCAGCCCCCACCCTGTGTCCAAAAAGGACACACTGGAGAGAGCAGTAGCAAACTGTCCTATGAGTCAGGTTTAACTGGGGCAGCATGCAGGACACAAGCTGGGAAGTCTCTTTGGCACCCAGTGCCACCGGGTTGTGGGGACAGCGCGCACCTGCACTGCAATGACAGACAGGACCTCCACCAGAATGCGATTGAACTCATCGAAGCAGCCCCAGGCGCCTGTCTGGGCAAGTCCTTTGTAGATGTTCCCGCAGGACTGGAGAGAAACAGAGCAGTGGGACAGAGCTCAGGCACCGCGATCCCTCACGGCAGCTGCCATGGGGGATTTGGTGACAAAACTCGTGTGCTGAGAGCTGCTCGTGCTTTGTGGATTGTGCTCTTCCCTAGGGAAATTCCCCGCAGTGATAAAGCCCCCTTGCCAAGGCTCCCCTGGGCTCCCACAGACCCGAAACCAGGGGCCCCTTGTCTTGGACAGCCCGTGGTTCTCACCTCGGTACCACTGGCCTGTTGCCCCATGCCCTACCTTGTAGTCCATCTGCTCGGAGCAGTTGAACACGTAGACCATCATACCCACGGCCCGGCCCAGGTCCTTGGTGGTCTCTGTCTTCCCGGTGCCTGCGGGGCCAGCAGGGGCCCCCCCCATGTAGAGGTGAAGGGACTGTGTCAGGGTGATGTAGCACCTGTGGAGGGAGGACAGCGGGGCTGGGCGGGGCCCGGGGTGTGCCACGGCCACTGTGCCATGGCCACTGTGCCACGGGCAGGGGGAGGTGTGGGCAGCCAAGCCCCAACCTGTCCGTCAGGGGGGTGATGACCAGCCGGGGGGTGTTCCCCAGGTACTCGTAGGCGTACAGGAGCTGAGCGTCGCAGATGTTGGCGTAGCAGTGCTTCTTCTCGTCATCCCAGCGGTGCCGGAGCTGGGACTGCCAGGCAAATGCCTGGGAGGTCTCCACCTGCGGAGCAGCCAGCTGTGGATGGAGGGCAGGCGGGCACTGGCACTGCCCCCCCGCCCGCTGGGACAGCGACACACCCGTGCCTCGGGACTGTCTGCCGCCTCCCAGCACAAGGAGAGCGTGCAAACGGGTCCCAGTGCTGTGCTGGGGTGGGCGAGGACCGTCCCTCCTCATGGCCCAGCCCAGTCCACACCCGACAACTGAGGTGCCCAGCCCGAAAATAATAGAATGACAGGAAATCTGTGCTCCAAAGAGATGATCTGAGAGACGGTGCAGAAAAATACCCTCTGGTACCAAATACCTTTGTTTGGATCATTTTGGCCACAACGTCCCTCGCATGGACATCAATAGTACAGATTGTCATGATCTTCATTCTGTCTCCAGCACTCAGGTTCCCAAGGAGCAGGGAAATCAGGGCATTCAGCCGAGCGATCTGCGGAAGAACAGAAATAATGGACATAGAGATGATGCCCTCATCTGCCCACTTCTCACTGACCCCTGGCCTGGCAGAGAGGCTCGGGCCAGCTCCAGGTCAGGTCGAGATGATGCCAACCTGCTTTTTGTTATAATCCTTCAGGGCATTCTCGTAACCTTTCTCCAGACTCGCAAAGGCAACACCGACCTCTGAGGTCCAGGCGATCTGGGTGCACGTCAGAGCGATCTGCAGTAAACCATGGGGACAACACGGCCATAAAGAGGAACTTGCTATGGCTCAGGGTGGGCACCTGTGCCTCCCGGGGCTCTCTGTCTCCCCATCCTGTCCCTCTCAGGCCTGGCTCAGCCCGGCCCCGGGAAGCAGCACCCACCTGTGCTGGGTAGTCAAACACCCACTGCTCCCGCGGCTTGTCCTCGTAAGTGCTCAGGGCCTGGGGGATGAGGTTTCGCAGCGTCCAGCGCATGCGCTCCAGCAGCTGGTTCAGCCAAATCTCCACCTGGGGGGTCACATCCAGCAGAGCTGAGTGAGCGGCTCCCAGCCCACGCCCGCTCAGGCTGCGCAGACCTCTCCCTGCACATCAAACACCACAGGACAGAGTCTGGTGCTGGTCCTGCGGGGCACAGCCCATGGGATGTGATGGGGGTGGTCTGAGGGCAAAGAGCCGAGGGGTAACCACCCTGCAACCCTACAGGGACTGTGAGGCTGAGCAGGTTCACATGACTGTGCTGTTCTGTACCTACAATGCGGATCCCATTGCTGGCGTTTTTGGCCAAAAATCGTTGTAATTGCATTTCTGTACTCCTGTTACGCTGTTAGAGCACAACCAGCAAAAGGCTCATCCCTGTCCTCAACCTGCCCCCCGCCTCAGCGTGCAGAGTCTCCACGAAGCTCAGCTGACCTGGCCGGACAGGTCACAGCCGGTATCGAAGTGCACGTACTCCCCGTCCCGGCTGAACATCCCGAGGGCCACCTTCAGAGGCTTTTGGTCTGAGCTCTCCTGGAACTTCAGCTTGGCCAAACTGTCGAACAGCTTCGTCAAGTGCCGGGACACCTGAGAGCAGAGGCACAGCCACTGTCAGGACCCCCGTGACGTGCAGAGGTGTGATCAGCAACCGGATCTACCCTGGGTGCTCCCTGGGCACTGCACCCCCAGGAAGGGGGATCAGGGATAGTGTTCTGCCCATAAGAGTGAAAAATGTTCTAAAACTGCTCGAACAAGTTAGCAGGGAATTGGCACCAGACTCATCCCCATGCTCACACACAGCCTATACCTCAAGGGGCTCAGTCCCCTTCGACAAAATATCCAGTAGGTCCGCAGAGGAGACAAAATAGAACCGGGGAAAAGCCAGTCTTTTGGTCTCAAGGTATTCAGCCAAGGCCTTCTCACAGACCGCCAGCCTGGCAGAAAACAGAAAAATCTGCCATTAACCCCCACGTATTGGTTTTACTCTTTGCTCAGTCCTTGAAGACAAATCGACCCCTTCCTTTGGCCCCCCCAAATGCTTCACCTGGATGACTTGACCCTTACCTGTCCTGCAGCGCTTCCAACTGGGTGTGCAGCCCAGGCTTGTTGGTGCATTCAATCACGTTGGGAGTTTTTACTGCATCAGTCATGAGTTCCTGAAGAGGAAAAACACTTCAGCCAACATGAACCGGCAGAGAGCTGTAGGGAAAATGGGAGGGGGAAGGGGCTGCGCACTCGGAAATCTTCATCGATGGTATCAAATTTCTTTGAGTCTTCTGGCAGTTGACTGCGTGTGTCTTCGGATGCTATGAAGATTGTTTCCAAGTGACTCCACTTCCTCTGTACCTCAAACCAGGTGCTGATAACAGTGTCAGTGGTTGACAGCTTCTGCTGCCAGTCCTGTGCCCTCTGAAGGAAGAAGGCTCGGTACTTGGAGGCCAACACGTTCTGCAGCTGCATTTGGTTGTCCTCTAGCGTCTCAATGAGCACCTCATCCATCTTGAGCAGTGGGAGCTGGGTCCTGCTGTGGGGCTCATACTCGAACTCCAGTGTTGCCCAAGTAGTGTCCAGGGCATTCAGCACCTGCAGTTGGAGCACGAGGATGAGCTGGATGCCACGGTGCTGGGTCCAGCCCCTGCGGGGAAGCAGGAGGACAGAGGAACGCCTGCTCCAGGCATGGGCTCCACAAGCTCTGTGTGCTCCCTGCAGACTCCAGCCCCAGGAACTGGAACACAAGCCCTTGACAGCCACAGAGTCACATTGGCACAGAGGTCTCAGCAAAGCAGGGCAGGAGCTGAGCCCTGTTTACCTTCTCCATCCCAGCCTCCTTGGTCGCTTTGTCCACAATGCCGCGAACCTCCTCCTCAAACTGGTGTAGGTTCAGCTGCAGCAGATCCGCAAGGGTGGTGTCCTCGGACATGGTGAATTGCACCTGGAGCAGAACCGGCATGGTTGGGCCGTGGACTCCTCTCCACGGAGAGCCAGTCCAGCAGCTCGCCCAAACGAGCTCATTAGAGCCACATTTAGAGACCCTACACAAATATTTGCACGTGGCCAGATTTAAACCTAATGGCACCCTTCCCTTGCTGGGTGTGGATCTTGGGAGCCTCCTGGGCCAGGGGCTGGAGCCTCCTGGGCCAGGGATGGGCAGGAGGACTCGGGAGCACCTTGGTTGTCTGCACAAGCTCCTGCCAGTGCCGGTCCCTGATGGCCGGGTTCTGCAGCTCGCTCACGGCGCGCAGGGATGTCATCATGTTCTTCATGCTGCTCTCCAGCCCTGTGAACGCGTCCCAGCTCTTCACCTCCTTATCCAAACTCCGGATGTCTTTAGCGAATTTCTTGCACTCGATATCCATGTCCTCAACGTTGAGGTCCGACCACCTGGTTGTATTCCAGGTGGCGATGCTCAAGTTCACCTGGACGCAGGATACATTTTCGCAACGTGTGATGAGCAGAAGTGTTCCTGCCCACACATACAGCATACCCAGTGCCCACACGCCCTGTACGCCCACCAGGCCCCCCACACATGCACACGCCATGCAGACCTGCTCTAAGTGTAACAACCTGCCCCATGTCTCATCCTCCCTCTGATGGCAATGAGCTCTCTGAGAAGCTGCAACAGCTCTGCACCTTTGGCTGGCAACGCCCAGCTGGCACCAGGTGCCTGTGCCAGGTGCCTACACCAGGTGCCCGTGCCAGCCAAGAGCAGCCTGCTGTCCAGCCCTTGCCTGGAAGCAGCGCTGTGCACTGTGCCCTGGCTCCTGGAGCACAGCACGTACCAGGGTGACCATGTCCCAGAGCTCCTTCAGCAGGCGCAGCTCCCTGCGACAAGTTTTGAGCTGTTTGTACTCTGGGAGCGACACCTCAAACAGCGCAGCTGAGGTGGCCAGATCTGCCATGTCCTTCTCCAGGGCCGCGATGCTCTCATGTTGCTGGATGGAGGAAAGGAAAAGGTCTCAGCAGGGACTGGGTGCCAGGGACGTGTCTCTGCTCCAGCGGTGGCTCCGTCCCTGCTGCACAGCCAGACCCCCCCGTCAGCCTGGGAGCCGGAGCCAGAACTGGAGCGGCTGCCCCTCCCCAGCATCCAGCGTCAGGGGCGGCCCGGCAGTGCCAGCGGGGACAGCAGCAGCACCAGTGTCCTCCCCTTCCTTACCGCGTTCAGCGACTTGTAGGGGTCTGGGTCTGTGTACGAAAAAGGGGCGTTTCCCTGGAAAGTCTCCCGGAAGGCGAGCTGCTCGACCTGTGAGTGAGGATGGGGCTCGTGAGGGCAGCCGGGACCCGGCAGCTGGGAAGAGCAGCAGAGTCTCCCCAAAGCTGCCGAGCAGCTGCCTCCCTGCCCGCAGCCCCCAGGCAGGCACCTCAAAGTCCTGGCACTTCTGGCGGAGGATGGCGGCCTCAGCCGCTTGCAGGGGCGCCGCGTTCTCCGCCACCCGCAGGCACAGCCGCTTGTTGTTCTCCCAGCGCTCGGGCAGGTTCTGCAGTGGACGCCGTGTGGGGTCACCAGCCTGGCCCCAGTAAGCCCCGGCCCAGCCCCCCACACCCTAAGCAGCGTACCTGGAGCAGCAGGTGGATCTCCTCCGGCATCTTGTCCCCGTAAGTCTTGAGCAGTGCAACTGTCTCCTTCAAGGGCTCAAACATGCCGTCAGTCACCTCCTGCCTCTCCTTGACCCTCGCCAGGTGCCCCATCACCTCCACCAGTGCTTCATAGTCTCCCTCCTCCAGAGGTTTGCTCAAGCCGGCAGTGGACTCTTGGATGAAATCCTGCAGCTCCTGGACACTGGGAGGACGATGGTGCTCACCAGGGGTCCCTGGGGCTCGGGGCTCACTCTGCAGGGCATGACCCCCAGAGACTCACCCCTGAAGGTGCCTGAAACCTTCACCTGCACTTTCAGGGCTCTGTCTCACAGAGTCAGCCCTGCCCTGGCACACAGTGGTGCCTGTGCCACAGCTTAGCTGGGCTTCAGTCACCGGCAGCACCCCGTCCCTGCGCCAGGGCTCACCTGGAGGTGACGTGGTGGGCGAGGTACTGCCGGAGCACCAGGCTCTGGCCCTTGATGGCAGCCAGCAGCGCCTTCTTGAAGGGGCGGCAGTCACTCTGCAGCCACCCCCCAAACACCTTGGTTTCGGCAAACCCCAGCACCTCTTCATACAGTGCCTCGAGTGCGTCGATCTGGGGACAAGAGTGGGTCACCGTCTGTGGTTGGCACCTCCCTGGGCACCCAGTGTCCTCTAGGGCACCCCAAGCACCCAGCACATCTCAGGGCACCCATCCCACACCTCCTGCTGAAAGAGCTGGAGGGGCGGTACCCCAGGCGCCAGGGGCTTCTCTGGACGTGGCTCTGTCTCTGTCTCTTCAGGACCGGGGGTACTGCCCAAGATGAGGAAGCGCTGCAGGAACTCCTCGGGGCTCTCCTCCCACAGATGGGAGTGCTCCTCAAAGCTGGCACTGAATTCTTCACCTTCCGCCATGGTGCTGACCACCAGCGACATCAGCTTCTCCTGCAGTCTCACGAGATCCGCCTGCTCATCCAGCGCGGTCTGAAGGGACAGGCAGAGCTCAGGGGCTGGCTGGGGACGCCGGCCACCCTCACCCACCTCCTGCTGAGCTGGGAGCTGCTGCCTGTGATGGACTCACCTTGTAACTGACCTCATCCTCCAGCAGCCGTGGCATAGAGGCTGTCACCGCCTCCATGTCCCTGAGCAGCCCCTCCACCAGCACCAAGAAGCTGTCGCCGGTCCCCACCTCCAGTGAGGGCTGGTACTGCACCTGGCCCTCGTACAGACCCATCTGCACCTCGAACAGCGGGGACACCTGGGCCTGGAACAGGTCAGTGCCTGGTGTGGCGCCTCATGTCCCACAGCCCCGCAAGCTGCAGGGAGCACGGGGACAGTCATGTCTGGCCACTGACCAAAGTGACAGCAAGCGGTGGGACACCCCGAGCCCAGCACAGGGACACCCACTGCCAGAACACCGGGACCTACGTCAGGGGCCATGTTGGTGAGCAGCAGCTGCAGGGATTTGTGAACGAGTCTGCAGAGCCCATCCAACACGATTCCGTCTATGTATTCCACATAGGCCATCCACGTCTGCGAGGACAAGTCAGCCTTGAACAGACCTGCGTTCTCCTGCCACGGGAAAACCCGACGGTGTTTGTCAGTGAGCACCCAGCAAAGGCTCCTGACACTGCTGCCAGGCCTTCCTCATGCGCCCGTGAGCCACCCAGTGCCCCAGGGCCACGTCTCACCTTCACCATCTTCTGGATCCTCACGCCTGTATTCTCAATGGCAGCGCGGCGCTGAGTTAAGGCGTTTTCTTTCCCATCCAGGTCCAGGAGCGCGGTTGCCTTGTTGTCCTTTCTTCCAAACAAGGGAGTGGCTGAACAGTCCTGCAGGGAGGAGAGAACAGGGCTGCTCTGCTGAGCCAGGCTAAAGGACAGTCCCGGCTAGATGTGTCCTGGAAAGATGCTTGTGAAGTGCCAGCAAACATTACCTCCATCAGCTGGGTGATGTTTTCCAGGTTCAGCTTCGCTCTGTGGACCCGTCTCTGCAGGTCATGCAGTGTGTCCCTCATCTCCTGGATGTATTCCATGACGCCTGGCAGGGAAATGGGCACACACGTTGTGGAAACACCCCCAGGGCAGTGAGAGGTTGGTTGGTGCTGGGGACCAGGGACCCCCAAAACGCACAAGGAGGATCCCCAGCCTTGGATGGCCACGGTGGGGGTTTGTACCTTCATGGCTCCAGAACAGAGTCTTCTCGGCACTGGCCAGACGGGCGTCCAGGGCCCCCAGCTCCCCTGCCAGCAGCGGCTCCTCCACTGGGATCAGCCGCTGCTTCACCTGGAGCCAGCACATCCGCAGATGAGTGCTCAGGTGGAGCAGGGACCCTGCTGCAGCTTAGCACCGAGGAACAGGGTTCCCACCCCACCAGCACAGTGGTGGGGGGCAGGAGGTGGAATGCAGCAGCCAAAGCTTGGCTTAGCCACAGGACGGGCCGGGAGCTGAGGTGCCAGCGATGTGCCCGTGGTACCCAAACCCCCCAGTCCCTTTCAGCCCGGCTGGGGCTCAGGGCGTGCAAAAGCAGCTGAGTTGTCTCCCCTTCAGAACCTGCCTCATTGTACCAGCCCACGATGAGCTCCAAGTTGTCCCCTATCTTTTGAAAAGTCTCATTTTGGGCGAAGAGGCTCTCAGCATTGCTTGGGATGTCCTGCTGCTGCTGGATGTGCAGGTACTTCACCTCCCGCAGGACGGCGGCGAGCTGCGGGACACCGCCGCCGCGAAGGGGCTGGTTAGCAGCACCCCCTGCGCTCAGGCAGCCCCCGAGAGGCGCGGCTCACACCGCGGTGAGGGATGGCTGGTGTTCCCTGGCCAGCACCGACCTCTCTGCTGAAGTTCACGCTGAGGAGGGCAGACTCAGGGTCCCTCCGAAGCAGGGGCTGCTCCAGGCTGAAGTGGCATTCCTGGCCGGGTCCAGATGCCCATTCCTCGTAGATCCTCTTGCTGTAACTTTGCAGCAGCCCCATCATTTCCTCGTACTTCCCGGACACCAACTCGGCCTCAGCACCCGCCATGGCACTGTCAGAGCCACAACAAAGCAGCAGCAGCTGCTGCAGCAGGAGGTGGGAGGGGACCCGCTCCAGGCCGGATCCTGCCCCGCTGCTGCCCTGTGTCCCCGTGGGATGGCAGGGGACCTGCACCTACGGGTGGTCGATGGCCAGCAAGTCCTTGTGTGGTCCCTCCAGCCGCTGCTGCAGCTCCAGAGCCCACTTCAGCTGCCTGGCCACCGGCGGCAGGTTCTTGTGGATGGCTGGGGCCCCCCCGAGGGGCGGTGGGGACACGGTCCGGGTGTTGTACAGTGCCTTCACGCTCTCCAGTTCAGCCTCGAACATTCCCAGCAGGGCCAAGTGACAGGGGGAAGCCTCAGCCCTGACCAGGGGTCGCTCCAGCACGGAGGCAAACATGTGCACCAGCTGCAGGAGAGAGAGGCAGGCGCTGGTTCCCGCACCCTGACGCAGTGCCAGGACAGGTGAGAGCCCCGGCCCTGCGGGAGCTGCGTGCCAGGCTGCTGAGCTGGGGCACAGGTACCTTCACGGCAGCTGACAGGCGGTTACAGTCATCAAAGCCCTGGCAGAAGATGGCAGCCAGCTGCTTGTTTGCATCCTCAACCTTCTTCTCGAACTCTGCATAGTCTCTGTTCCATTGCTGCCAGTGAGAGCAAAATGGTTTAAAGCGGCACAGCCCCTGTGCCTCCTTCCCAAATCCTTCAGGAAGGATTTGCTGAACCCAGAGTGTCCAGAGCCCTGTGACCTGCTCCAGAGCCAGCCCTGTGCTGCTGTGGGACAGTCCCATGTGTCCCTCTGCAGCGTGTTCTCACAAGAGATTATTTTCTTTTCACTTAGCCAATGTTAACACCTCCATTCCAGCATCCATTACATTTCCAGCATCTGCTCACCTCTTCGTCGGGATCCAAGGGATCATATTTGCATTCGGCAAAAGCTTTGGTGGCTTCACAGACCTCCTCAGAGATCTGCAACACCCAGCTCCCAAGGAAGTTTCCTCGCACCCCTCCCAACACCGTCTTCTCCAGCTTGAGAAAGTCGATGGCTACCTGGAACAGCTCCTGGCAAGCATAAACCCCCTTTTACCCGGCTTCCCCAGTCCCAGGCTGCAGCACCAGCACAGGGCTGCATCCCACCAGCTCAGCAGTCCTGAGGAGCATCCTCACAGGGATGCTTCCCAGCCCAGCTGGGGTGTGCCCATCCTGCCATGGGGGCTCAGGCTGGTGGGGAAACTCTGCTGGGAGTGGTGCCACTGAACTCCCAGTGACGTCCCACTGCCCCAGCCCATCCCAGGCTGCAGCTGAGCTCACCCTATGCCACTCCCACCCCGGGATCCCCAGGGCAGGGAAGGCCTGACTGAGGCTGCCACTGCGCCCTGAAACGCTGTGCTGTCACCTTGATGGTCTTGAGCCTCTGCAAGAAGGCGTCCATCCTGCTGAAGATGTGTGTGGGGGGAAACTCCCAGAGCTCTGGCTGGTCCTGGGAGGGGAGAGGGGCTGTCAGTCTGGTGCTGGTGTGGAGGGGGTCAGATGTTCCTGCACCATCCCTGCACCCACCGGGAACAATGTGGGCATTAGTTCAGAGCAGTAAGTGCTGTAGGACTGGAAGAACTTCTCCAGGGTGGAGATGGCTAGTCTGATTGCCTGCAGGGTCTCCTGGGGTTCTCCTTGCAGCCCCTTCAGCAAGTCCTCCGGGCTCAGGAATTTAGAGGTCTGGGACAGACAGACACAGGCAGAGGCCATTGTCGGGAGGATGTGGAGGCTCCTCCTGCCCCTTTCACCCCCACGGACTTGCTGGTGGTTGCCTGCAGCCCATGCCTGCCCCAGCCCTACGCGGGACTCTGCTGTTCCCTTGTCTCTGTCACCGTAACTGGACTCTCCACATCTGCCCCAGAGGCAGCTGGAGGGGACAGGGGTGGGTCAGTGCTGGCCCTGAGGCTGTACCAGGCTGATGAAGAGGTTGCAGATCTCCTGCAGGATACGGGCTATGTGGGCAGGGGAGTGGTAGTGCACGCAGTGGGCCCGGAGCAGGCAGACGGTGCACAGCACCTTGGGCACGAAGGAGCGCACCTGCGGGAGCAGAGCCTCGTCAGCGCGGGGCCGCGGCAGAGCCGGGGGATGTGCCCCCCACAAAGCCTCTGGGGCTCTGCCACTGCCCAGATGAGGCCACCGGGCTGGGCCTGGTTACTTTGCCGCAGATCACTTACCTGGGAGTAATCCGCTTGCTCCATCTCCTCCAGCAGCGCCTGCAGCGGTTGCAGGTGGATGCTGACGTCATTGGCTTCCTCCAGACCTAGCACATGGAGAAACTCTGTGTTGGGATGAGGACACCTTGCTGGAGGCAGCCACCACCATGTCATGGGACCTCACCACCACTGACGGCCCTGAACATGTTCTGCAACGACGGCCAGTAGCAGCTGTCGGCCTTCTCCAGTGCCTTGGCCAGCACTGCCACTTGGGGTGAGAGCAGCTGGCAGGGAAGATGCGTCAGGATCAGCACAGGCAGCTCAGCATGGTGGGGCTCAGCATGAGGACATGTGGCCACCATGGGTGAGACAGTACCTGGTCATTGATGCACTCCAAGGTTGTCATCCTGGTCTGCCAGAAATCAAACTCGACCCCGGGCAGGGGGTGCAGCCCCTCCAGCAGTGGCTGTGCTGAGTTCTGGCTAAAGATCGCTTCAACCTGCTGGAACCACTCGATGACGACGGTCTCGATGGAGTACAGCACTGAACTATCTATGGGCCCCACCAGGCTGAAAGGCAGATGTGTTATGCCCCATGGGAGCCCTGAACTGCCCCAGGGGAACCCCAAACAGCCCTAGGGAAGCCCCTCATGCCTGCTTGTGGCCATCTCTGCCAGTGCAGATGCCTGGCATGAGCCCCTCAAACATCCTCTGCTGCAGGGGATGGCTGTGCCCAGGGCAGTGCAGGAACCGAGCCAGTGTCCCAGCTCCCGTCCTTCCCCGAGTGATTTATGCTGCCCTGGGCCCCTGCCAGGCTTTTGTGGCACCAAGTGGTGCCAGCAGCACTCACCAGTCCAGGACGGCGCCTGAGTCATCCCAGCTGACCAAGTGCTCGGGCAGCGGGAGCAGCGGCTTCCCCTGTATCTTCCCGCTCATCATGAACATCTTGTTCTGCAGCTTGTGTGTGTGTCGCACCACATCCTCCGCCACCATCCTGGGCCAGCCCTCATCCTGGCTCAGGAGCAGAGGGGACACAACCTGGGAGACAGGGCTAGGTCAGGCACTCGGTCATGAGCTCCCACACATGGGGCAGTGGGCATCCCAGTGATGCCTCTTGCTGCCTGTTCAAGCACGGTCTCAGCGCAGGCTCGGCTCTGTTGGCCACAGATGGGTTTTGCTGATATTTATCTCATCAGTGTGACCAAAAGGCCCCTTGGCTCTGGGTTTCCAGCCCTCATGGGCTGGGAAGTGCTGGAAGTGGCACAATGAGTGCATCTAGTGGAGTCAGGGGCTGGCACATGAGCAAAAGCCCCCAGCACTGAGGGGGAATAGGGGGGGCTCCTGGAGCTGGTGCAGCTTTTGGTTGCTCTGGACTGGCAGCGGGAATAGTTATGGGAAGTTTGAGAGAAATCCACTTAGACATTTTCCAGCTGCAGGGTAGAGGTAAGTTGGCATTATTATGGGTTTCTAAAATTGCAGGGAGGAAGTGATCCAGTTGGGGCCAGGAGAAGACCGGGTTGGTGACCTTTACTCAGCTCTTGTCCTTGTGGGGCTCGTTCAGCAAAGGATGGGAGCTGCCTCAAGCTCAGGGCGAGTGCCTGGGGCAAGTTTCTTCTATGAATTTTAGTTTATTTTGGAGCCCACCTGGAAGTTTGGCTAGAGCAGCCCACAGTGGGGTGCCAGCGCAGCAGTGTACCCAGGGGGCTTAGCCCACCCTGCTCGCCCCAAGCCTGTGCCTGCATGGGCAACCCACCTCCAGCAGCACGGCAATGAGCTGCTCCACGGGTGAGGGGCCAATGTCTCCCACCAGCAGACCGCTCCGACAGTTCTCCCCGGTGATGCTCTCCCCCTTCTTCTTCACAAAGTAGATTCCCTTGCCCTTTAAGGTGGGTGGGAAGCAGGTAGTGGGCAGGGGTTGCCCAGCAGGGTTCAGCCCCAGCACCAGCTCCAGCATTTCTGGCTGCTTGAAGAACTTGTCCAGCATGACTGAAGTCTCCTCGCTGCCCACAAACTTGTCCCACTTGTCCGGCCGGACACGCAGCAGCGCCGTGGCCAAGCTCTCAAGGAGGTCTAACCGCTCGTCCTGTGTGGCTGACATCGTGCCAGCAGTGGCCTCGGCTGCAGCTCCCCAGCACCTGGGGTGGTCCGGTGGGCAAAACCCTGCTCAGCCAGGGGCTGTGCAGGCCCCACACCGTGACCTCCTGACACTGCCCATCCCACCCCTCCACTGCCCTCAGCCTTCCCTCTGCACATGCAGTCTCAGGGGAAGCCGCCCCACACCCCTGCCTGGCCCCAGAGGCCCCAAGCCTTCCCCATCCCTGACCGGCCCCATCACCACCCGGCCCCATCACCACCCCCTGACCTGCTCCATCCCTGACCGGCCCTATCGCTGCCCTGGCTCACCCCAATCTTGCCTGGCTCTACTGCTTCCCTGTCGCACCCTTCAACTCTCCAACAGCCTCCAGCCACTGTCTGCACCCCAGCTGATGCTGGCAGCAGTTGAACCGACAGTCTGTGCCCCAACTGACCCTGCACCAGCCCAACAGGCACTGGCGCCAGCCCAACTGCAGGGCTGCCCTTCCCCCCCACGCCCTCCAGCGTCCCCACCCCTCAGCAAGGGCTGTTTGCCCACCCTGGCCAGACTCAGGCTGCAGTGCCAAAGGCTGCCCCATCCGAGGCACAGGATGGGCAGGGACTGCAGCAGGGAATGCTCTGGCTCTGGCAGATCCCCACCATGGCACAAGTGTGCATGACTAGACAACCCCCCCTCCAGCCCTGATGGCAGCACCACAGCTGGCACAGGCTTAGCCCTGCCAGCGTGCCCTCAGGCCCAGCTTGGCTTTGATCCCATTCACACCTGGTACCAGCTATGAGCCCCCAGCCCCGCTGCAGAACAAGGCACCCGAGGGTACCCCACCACCCCATTGTCTCAGGTCCTCCACGGTGCAGTGAATGCAACCACGCCCCTGCCCAGCCAAGCTCGGTGCCCTCAGCAGGATGCAGGACCAAGAGTTGTCCCAGCCTGGAACAGCCACCCTGTGTCCTGCAGTGAGACACCCCAGGCATTGTCCTGGTGGCCAGGGGCAGCTGGTGAACACACAAGGCTCACCAACACCCCCAGCACACCGGGACCTCGGACTGGGAGGAGCACCAGCCCAGTCCAAGGCTGGGCACAGGGCAGGGGCTGACAGCGGCAAGGGACTCGTGCCCGCCCCAAGCTGCAAGGAGCACAGGAGGCCACGTGAAGTGCGGTGCAAGTGTTTATTTGCTGCTGATCTTTACAAGGCCATG
>VXBT01001895.1:110967-136781 GCA_013400235.1 Oriolus oriolus
GGGGACCGGGACCGTGGTGGGGACCGGTGCCGGGGCTGGCAGGGCCCGGTCGGCGCTGGCCGCGGTGCTGGCCCAGCCCGGCCCTCACCCGCCTCCCGGGGCAGCTTGCAGCCGGCGGTGGACATCCAGGGAACCACTGTCCTGCACGACACCATCAGCGACAGCCCGCAGCCCCTGCCAGGTGAGGCACCGTGAGGAGGGCCCGAGCTGCGCAGGCAGCGCTCACGGCTCACTCTGTCCTGTCTCCCCGTCGTTCCCAGCAAAGTACTTTGACACGAAGACGACGGAGCCCATCAGCTTCTTCTTGTCCAGCCTGGAGGAACTGCTGGCTTGGCAGCCCAACAGAAACGACGAGTTCAACGTGTCAGCCGTGCCTCTGGCCAAGCGCCAGCCTCCCCTCCACAGCAGGAGGCCCCGGACACTGGTGTGCCATGACATGCGTGGCGGCTACCTGGAGGACAGGTACGTGCTAGGTGGAAGGGAGGTGTGACAGTGGAGCTCAACGTCTCAAACCTCAAGGCACTTCTGTTTCTGCCTGACGTGTCTCCTGCCGGCTCAGCCGCAGGTGAGCAGGGCTGGGGTGTTTGGCTCTTGGCACCAGTGCTTGGGAAACCTTGCTCAGGCTGGGATGTTCAGAGGTGGCTCAGTGCCACAGCTCTCCTCAGCTCCTGGCTGTGAGTCAGGCTCCTACCCAGCCCCACAGAGTCTGTCGGTGTCCTTCCTGCAGTGCCCAGCCCTCTTCCTCTCTGCAGGTTCATCCAGGGCTCGGCCACACGCAACCCCTATGTCTTCTACCACTGGCGCTACATCGACATCTTTGTCTACTTCACCCACCACACTGTCACCATCCCGCCTGTGGTCTGGACCAACGCAGCACACCGGAACGGCGTCCCTGTGCTGGGTGAGGGCAGGGCTGGGCCTGGGGCAGCCCCAGGAGTGAGGTGGATTCACCAGGACGTGCGGCTGACGCTGCCCTCGCTGCCTCCCCAGGCACATTCATCACGGAGTGGACAGATGGGGAGAAGCTGTGTGAGGCGTTCCTGGCCGGCGGGGAGGAGGCGTACGGTGCCGTGGCCGAGCAGCTAGCCCGCATTGCCCAGCACTACCGCTTCGACGGCTGGCTGGTCAACATAGAGAACACGCTGAGCGTGAGTCGCGGGGGCTCTGCTCGCCTCCCTGCCTCTCCTGCCCACCTCTCTGCCTTTGTGCTGTTCCCTTGGGGAGCCCCCCACCCTGTGCCCTCACCCACCTGTGCCTGCTCTCTCCTGACAGGCGGCAGCGGCGGGGAACCTGCCGCTCTTCCTGCAGGACCTGACGGCACAGGTGCACAGCGCCGTGCCGGGAGGACTGGTGATCTGGTACGACAGTGTCACGAAGGATGGTGTTCTGAAGTGGCAGAATGAGCTGAATGATGAGAATAGGTGAGGCCGGCAAAACTGTCCTGAGCGAGGGGCATGAGCCCACCCCAAACCCAGCATGGTGGCGGACAGGCACGACCTTCGTGGCCCTTGGTGAGGTCATGTGTGGCCACAGCGTCTACCCTGCCCTCCAACCCTTGTCCCCAGGGTGTTCTTTGATGCCTGTGACGGGCTGTTCACCAACTACAACTGGAAGGAGAAGCAGCTGGAGCACACGCAAAGGCTGGCTGGGCCACGCCAAAATGACGTCTATGTTGGCATTGATGTCTTTGCCCGTGGGGATGTGATCGGTGGTGGCTTTGACACTGGCAAGGTGGGTGTGACAGGGCTGGGCCAAAGTGCGACCTTGGACCTCCCCCAGCTCCCACTGATGGCCCTGCTGGGCTGTGCTGTGTTGGGCTGCTAACCTGGGGATGAGCTGGTGAGGAGGGAGGCACCCCAGAGCTGCTGGCCATGCATGAAGAGGGAGCTGGAGGATCCCAGTGCTGCCATCCCTGGAGAGGGAGATGCTGCAGCACATTCCTGTGGTGTGCTGCCCCACCACGGAGCCAGTGGAACCTGGGGAGAGCAGGGACAGGACAGGTGACAAAGTGACTGCCTGGCCTGGCCCATGCTGCTCACCACTCATTTCTGCAGTCCCTGCGCCTGATCCGCCAGTATGGGTTCTCCGCAGCCATCTTCGCTCCTGGCTGGGTCTATGAGCACCTGGGGAAGGAAAACTTCCTGCAGAATGAGAACAGGTGAGGGCAGCTCAGCAGGGCGGGTGTTGGGGGAGGAACGGGGCTAGGAGTGCCCTGGGTCAGGGAGGCTGTGGGGTGGTGGTACTCAGCTACCGGGACACTGTGGCTGTCAGGACACCGTGGCTGCTGGCCAGGAGCCAGCTGGCCCCATTCTGCCCCAGCTGTGGGCCGTGCAGGGCAGTGACCATAACACAGGTCTCTGCCCTGATGCCCACCTTTGTCTCCAGGTTCTGGGGCTTGTTGGCTGAGTACCTGCCCACGCACAGCATTTGCACACTGCCCCTCACCACCTCCTTCAGCCTGGGCATGGGCACCAGCACGTTCCTGGATGGGAAGGTGGGTGCAGGGTGACAGCTCTGCTCTGCTCGGACTGGGCTGGGCTGAGCAGGGGTGTGTGTCCCTGCTCTCGGCTCCCCCAGCTCAGCTCTCCCTGTGCTGTAGGATGAAGAGTCTGGGCCCTGGTACGACCTGAGCGCACAGGACATCCAGCCGCTGTACCCAGAGCTCCAGGGCAGGCTGAGCACCAGCTGCTGCCTGCAGGACGCCTGGTGCGGGGGCAGCTCCCTGCAGCTGCAGGGGACCATCCCCCCCGGCGAGGAGCGCGTGGCTGTCCGGTGAGTTGGGGCGATGCCCTCTGCCCCCTCCTCAGCACTGGGCTGGCACCATGTCAGCGTGACATGGCCTGCGTGGCCCAAGCTGTGTGGCCCCAGGGCCTTGTGGCGAGCGTGCCCAGGCTCTGCCCACACTGCCCAGCACACCTAACCCAATGCACCTTCTCTTTGTCTCTCTCTCTGTCTCTGTCTTTCTCTGGGTGGATTTGGGGTCATCAGCCTCTTCTCTTTGCAGATGCCGGCCCCCCCCAAGCTCTTCCTGACCCTGCTCTACAAGCTGGAGGGGCCACAGCCTGATGACTTCACAGTGGCACTGGAGGTCACCACCTGGGACTCGGGGACCTGCCTCGAGGGCAACCCCACCTCCCTGCCTGGTGAGGACCCTATCCCCCCGTGGTCTCTGCAGTGAGCACCTGCTGTGGAGCGTGGGATGAGCTCAGTCCCTCGTCCCCTGACCTGGCTCCCTCCGGCAGAGCCCAACGGCCGGCACTACCCCCGGTTCCTGCCAGCACCACCGCCCGGCCTCGCCAAGCTGCTCGCCGCCTGCCACCATGGCGCCCATGGCTGGACCAGCCGGTGAGTGCCCTGCCTGCATCCTGTGTCCACAGGCAGGCGTGGGATGCCAGGGCTCCTTGGTACCATTCCTGCTCTGCCTCTTCCCTCTCAGGTGCTATGAGCTGGAGCTGCAGGACTGCAGCCTACGAGACCTGTCCGTGATCGTGTCCCGCCAGCAGCCCAGCCTGGAGGAGACATCCTTCACCTGCCTCCTCGGGGAGGTCCGGGTGAGTGCCTGCCACTGCTGGGTGGAGACACCTGCCCTGGTGCCACCCTTGTTCAGGGAAGGTGGGCGGCTGCCCTGACCCTGACAGTCCTGTGGTTCCCTCGCAGCTGCTGAACACAGCCAGCCTGGCGGCCTCCCCACCGCAGGTACACAGCGTGATGGCCTCGCAGCTCTGGTGGCAGGAGGGCCCTGAGCCCGAGCAGCTCTCGCTCAGCCTCACCCTGCGCTGGTCCTTCCCGCCTGGCCGTGCCAGATGGTTCCGTGTCCTGAGCCAGGGTGCCCGGTGCCGCCTGGGCCAGACAGCGCCTCAGCTGCTGGGGCTGGCCCAGGGCTGCCTGTTCCGTGCTGTGGGGCTGTCGGTGCCGCAGCCAGCGCCCGGACAGTCCTGCCGGCTGGAGCTGCTGGTGGAGCCGGGACTGCAGGATGAGCTGCCTGTGGACCCCGACCGCTGGGGCCGCCTCGTGCTGGTCTATTCTGCGCCAGGCAGTGGCACCAGCTCAGATGGGAATTAAAGCAACTGTGGTGCAGCTCGTGCCATGTCTCCTCTGTGTGGCGGGTGGGCTGTGGGCAGGGGACACACAGGATGGAGGCTGCATTTCATCACCCTGGGCTGGCGAGTCCCTCTTCTCCCATCCCTGTGGTTGTGCTCAGCCCTCACTGTGGGGGCCCACTGGGTGCTGACCAGGACCCTGCAAGTGGCTGGCAGGGACCCCCAACATGTGTAACCCCAGACTGGGGCACCTGCCCTGAGAACCCCACCAGCTCCTGCAGCCCTCACCGCCTCAAGCTGTCTGCCCACAGGCTGGGGATACTTGCCTTAAGACCCCAAGATGGCCAGCCACACCCCCTCCCCTCGGGGCTCACCTTGGTGGGGAGCTGCCAGCACGGCTCAGCAGCACCCCCGAGGAGCACCCCAGCATGGGTGGCCACTGTGCTCATTAACGTGGACCCAGCCCAGTGCCAGCAGCCTGCGCTGCCTCCCCTGAGCATCTTGCGAGGAGGAGAGAAAATTTATAGCAGCAATTATTTTCTCACAGTCTGGTGAGCAAGTAATTAGCAGGCAGGAGCAGGCGAGCACGCCTGCAGTGGGGTCCCAAGCCCTGTCCCCAAACAATGCAGGCTCTGCCAGGGACACTGATGTCAGCGGTGGAGCTGCCGCTCCTGAGGCGGGGAGCGCGCTCAGGAACGTATTACCTGATGGCTTGAAGAATGAAGGGCTTGGCCCAGCCAGGAGAGGGCTCCTCATGCAGCACCCTGCTCCCTCACCATGGTGAGGCCGGGGGCCCCAAGGGTCCCCCACTTGCCCACAGGCTGCGGCCCCCTGCCCAGCATGGCCGGATCCACTGCAGCAGCCACGGCCCCACGCCCCTGCAGCGCAACCAGTCAAAACCTGAGTCGCCCTGGTTGAAGAAAGAAATCTTTATTAATAATTTCAATAATAATAATAATAATAATAATAATAATAATAATAATAATAATAATAATAATAATAATAATAATAATAATCCTTGTAGTAATAATAATAATAACAATAATAATAATAATAATAGTACTGTTTATTAGAATGGTCACACTTTTAAGCATACAGGACGGGCCGGCGCCAGCCCGCACGCCGGGGCGGCGCAGGGGGGCTGTAAGGGAGAAGCCAGTACAGCGATGGACGGAGCTTTGTACAGGGGGGTGGGGGCCGGGGCTATGTACACTGGGAATAGAAAAGGGGGAGCTCATCGCTGGGGCGTCGGGGGCGTCTGCAGACTATAAAGTGAGGTTTGAGGAGCGGCAGAGCCGTAAGGGCGCGGGACAGCGCTGCACCCCGGGATGGGCCCCGCAGTGCCCCGTGCCACTGGGCACCGCGCCCAGCGTGCCTGCGGCTGCAGCCCAACCTTGTGGCTGGGGTGGGTCCCTTGCAGGTGATGCAGCGGCCGAGACCCCGCACCCAGGGCCGGGGGCATCCCGCTGCCTCAGGCAGGGACGGGTGGTCATGAGTGTGTCCCGTGCCACAGAGCAAGCGGGAGTGGGACTGGGGCAGCGCCTGGCCCAGATTCAGTCAGGGCTGCTCTGGGCAGGGTGGGAGCGCAGGTGGCAGGGAAGGAGGGAGGAAGAAGGGGAAGGGGTCACAAGCGAGTTGCAAGCTCCTCTTAACAAAAATTCCCTTTAAAAGGCAGAGGCTCATCCCCTGCAATACCTCAGCACCACAGCCACGCCACCACCCCAGTTCCGCACTGGAGCTGAGGCCTCGCACACTTGACACGCTGATGGCCGTCAGCGCCGGGGCTCGGGTGGCACCAAGCCAGGTCCCCACCCTGTCACCCGGTCCCACGAGCCGGGCAGGGCGCAGCGCTCTGCCGGCACCCCCAGCGCTGCTGCACCAGGGAAAGGAAGACGTGGTGCCCAGGCCCTGCACCTGGGCGGCTGAGGGCCCCATGGACCCCCGCGGACCCTCACGCCTGCCTGCACCGGCTCCCTCCCTGCTGGGCTGTGGGGCCAGGGCGCTGGGGGTCCCTCCGGCACGTCCGACCGCCGGTGCTCGCCGCGGCTCCTCTGGGACTCGCGCATTTGGTGTGTGTGGACAGTTGGGACTCACTTGGCTGCTGCCGCTTGGCTTTGTTTCTTTTTTTGTTGGGTTTTTTGGGTTTTTTTGTTGTTTTTTTCTTTTTGTTGCTTTGCTTTTAATTTTTATGTTTTGGGGTTCTTTTTCTGTGTGTGTGTGGATATTTTTGCCCTTCCTGGTCCCAGAAGGAAACAGCCACGGGTTCACTACAACAGAAACAAGAGAGGCAGGTCTTTCGCTGGAGCACTCAGGCCGAGCTGCTGGCCGGGGGGCACACAGGCACCATCCCAGCCCCCCGGCCTGCACCCAGCCCAGCCCACCGCACTCAACTCCGCAGAGCAGCGCGGTCAGGCCAGAGCAGCGCTACCACCCGGGGGGCTGCCCCGGGGTCCTGAACCCACCCCAGCCTCGCCAGTCCCCAGAGCTGGCAGCAATCCCAGCTGGCTCCTCTCTCTCCTATGGGGGCAGAGGGGCTGCTCGGGGCCTGCTGTCACCCCGAGCCCCAGTGCCTGCGGAGCGAGCATCCCTGCAGGCTGAGCACCCCCGCCTGCCTCGCGGGGGATGAGCCCTCTGCACCCCAGCCAGGGCAGTGGGGGAACCCCACACCCCGGCTGTAGGAATGGGGTGCTGTTGGGGCTGAGGGCTGGCCCCACTCCCCGCAGTCCCCGGGGCAGGCGGACGGTGCAGGCGGCAGGACGGAGCGGCTGAGGTAACCCTATGGGTGTGGGGTGCTGTGGCCCCACAGAGCCCGGCGCCAGCCCCAGCCACCCGGGCAGCACCCGCGGGTCCTCCGCAGGCTCGGCCTCGGCTCTGTCTGCCTGGTTTTGTTTGGTGCTAGTGAGCATCAGGGGCAGTGGTGGGGGGGCTGGGTCTGTCTTGCTAGTAGGGAGTGAAGCGGCTGTACCCTCCTCGGTATAGACTAGCCTGCAACATCAAAGATGAAAAAAAAGCCAATCAGTATTCAGAGATAGCCAAAGCTTAGATCTTCCCTTTTTTCTCTTCTTTTTTTTCCTCTTTCAAATGACACCAAATCGCTGTTGTCCTTGGGATGTGAGGGGCAGGCAGGGCCAGGGTGCCCAGTGCTGCCCGGGCTCTGTGGTGGCCATGGGCACTGCCATGGGGGCAGGGGCTGCCATATGCCTCCAGTGCGGCACTGCTGTGCCATTCCTGCCAAGGAGTCTGCCCCCATCCCTGCTGTGGCACTGAGCTGAAAACCCCTAGGATGTAGTGCCCGTGGCCCCTCACTAGCAGCTGCCCAGGGCTGGGGGTGCCAAGGGAGTAAAAAAAGGCAGAAAAAGGCAGGTTGGCTTTGAGATCCCAGCCGTGAGTGCAATTTTTCATCTTTGATGCTGTCAGAGCTGGCCAAGAGCTGTGGTGCGTGAGGGGCGGCAGTGCTCCCCATGTGTGGCTGCATGTGGGGCCCTGGGACACTGTCCTGCACTGGGATGAGAGAGGGGGTCCTGGAACCTGACCAGGCAGCTGGTGTGGGGGGCAGCCAGGCCCCTGGGAAGTGGCGTGCGTGGGCAGGACTGTGCAGGGTGTGGGGGGAAGGTGGGGCAGAGGTGCAGGGTGGGCGTTTCCTCTCCTGCAGACAGAGCCAGGCAGGGGCTGTGCCATTCCCACTCCCCTCCCACAGCCCCTGCACCTGCCCTGCGCCCCACGGGCTCCGTGGCCGCTGTGCCAGACCCCTCCCCGGGCTGTCTGCAGCCCCCCGGGAAGCAGAGGAAGGCCGAGGGGCTGCTCTTACCATGGTGCCAATGCTGTACGTGGCGGTGGGGCCGATGGTGTGGTGGTAGGGGTCTGCTGCTGCGTACACTCTGCCGTAACTAGAACAAAACAGCACTTGGTGTTAGTGACAGCAGCTGGGGTCCCGTCTCCCCTCAGAGCCCTCCCTCCCAGCTGCACCTGGGAGCCTCCCGGGATCCCCCTGCTCCCCCTGCAGTGGTGCCAACCCTTTCCAGCCCAGCCCTGAGGGGAGCAAGGGGTCCCTGTCTGCAGGACACCCTCCCCATGCCTGACTCCGTCCTGTCCCACAGCACACAAAAGCCGGGGGTGTCAGAGCGGGCAGTGCAGGGGGTGACACGGAGCTCCCCCAGGCGCTACGCCTGGTGCTTACCTGTCGCTGTACGCGGCCGCTGCTGCTGCGGGCTGGGCGTACCTGTAGGCAGCATAGCCCCCCTGCAGGGAGGAGAGACTGGTCAAGGGGCTGCACCCACTGGGGGGGTGGGGTTGGGGGCAGCTGGGTGCCCCATGGCACTGCACAGAGTAGTGGTGGGGCCCACGGGGAGCTGGTGCCAGTGCCACGGGGCACGCACCAGCCTCATTACCGTTCCCCAGGGGCTTTCACAAACATTAACCTTAAAAAATTAAATTTCCAGAGAAGAGAATGTCACCTCCCCGCTCGCTTTAATGAGGTGTCACGTTAGATAAATCCTTCAGTGCCCGCCTGAAATACCGCCGCTGGCTCCTCAGACACGGAGGTTAAACATGGGTGTAAGGCACTGAGGCCGTAAATCCTGCGTGGCACCAGCCCTGCAAGGGGGCTGGCAGGGGTACAGCGCTGGGCACAGGCTCCTGTGTGGTGTGTGCCACCCAGATCGTTCTGGAGGAGCTGCACTCTGTTCATGCTCCCGCTGCCTCCCAGGGGAAGGGGCTGGGGGGGCAGAGCCCACCATGGAGCTGCGTGACACCGCTTGCCCCCTGCGCTGGCATGGGGTCCCCCTCGTGGCCCAGCCCTGGGCACAGTGACACTTACGTAGATCTCAGCTCCGTAGAACCCATCCTGGTAGACGACCCTGGAAATGAGGCGGAGGCATCAGAGCCCGGCAAGTGCCCCTGCACGAGCCGAGTGGGGTGAGGGCAGTGGCTGGGGAACCTGCCTCAGCTGACTGGCAAGAAGTGGCTGTCCAGGCCCCAAAGGCATGTCTGGGCTGGGATTCTGGGCAGGGACTTGGGGACAAGCAGAGGGCACGACCAAGGGCAGGGCATGCCAGAGGAGGATCCCAGGGCAGGATCTCTACTGGGAGCAGCCAAGTGGCCACAGATAGCCATGGCTGTGCCTGTGACCAACGCCATCACAGCTGCCTGTGCTGGGAGAGAGTTTCATTTAAACCAACCATCGTGGCTGGAATAACGTCCTGTGCCTCGGTGCACAGGAGGCCGGTGAGTGGGCGGGTTACCCCGAGGGCAGCAGCCTGGGGCTGGGACAGAGCCTGTGGCCAGGCAGGTGCTGCATGAGCTGCAGCCTGTTCCCAGCCTGCGAGAGCCCGGCGATGCCAACGCAGACCCGAGCAGCAGACGCCCCCTGCTCCGAGCAGCCCCCCACGGGTACTCACGCGCCGTAGGTGGGGATGGGCGGTGGCGGCGGCGCGGCCCGGAACGTGTTGTAGACGGCGCGTCCTCGGCCCCGTAGGTGTGCCCCTCGGTAGGCCACAGCTGTTCCCGTGGTGGGGTATGGGAACCCCGTTACTGCAGGAGGGAGGGGACACCTGTGGGCTTTCCACAGCAGGTCCACACAGCCCCCATAGGGCATCTGTGGCAGAGCCCACCCCTGTACCCTCAAGCCTGGCAGGGATATGGCCCCATGGGGATAGGATAGGGGGAACTCTCCAGGCAGGCATGAAGGACAGGGAGACGGGCCAGACACTGCACAGAGCAGTGGTGGACACAATGCAGAGCTGACATTTGGGGGGAACCCGCAGCAGGTGCTGCTGCAGCCCCACGTTACCTGCGTAGAATTCAGGGCCGTAGACTGCTCCCACCACTGGGTTCAGCTTCCAGCCTGTGGGCAGGGAGAGCCGGTGAGGACAGGGCACTGTCTCCATAGCGCCCTGAAGGGCAACAGCCCCATCCCCAGGCAGGAGGAGGGCACGGGGGGCTGCGCTCCTGCACTGGGCAGGAGCGGCTGCTCTCCCATTTGCCTGCAGGTGTGGAGGGCATTGACTGCCAGAGCTCACGGCAGCCAGACAGTGCCAGTGCCCGGAGGTGCCCCTGCCTGCTGCAGCCCCTGCTCCCCGGACGCTGGCCCTTACCGTTGGTGTAGGGGTTGGCCACCTTCTTGTTGGTCATGACACGGGCCGTGGCGTTGTTCACCTGGAGAGAGAGGGACGGGGGCTCAGTGCCTGGGGGACGCGGAGCTGGTGAGGCCGCGGTCCAGGGCCCGCTCGGCTGTGCTCAGCACATGTTGCTGCTGCTTCGGATGCCGGAGCAAAGGATGCCGGCTGCACCAGAGACACGAGACAAGGCTCTGCCTGCAGCCACCCCACCGTCCACAGACCTGCCTGTGCTCCAGCCAGCCCAGGCCTCTGTGCTCCAGCTACGAGCTTGGGGCAGGCTGGTGGCTGGTGCCCCAAGAGCTGCGGTGCCATGCTCAGGCTGAGCCCCGACATGCTGCCCGTGAGTTCCTGCCCCGTTTGGTTGGATGATGTTTTCCTTGTCCATGGGGCATTGCTATGCCCTGCCGGGCTCCCTCTCTGCCGTCAGCACTGCTGGGGACATGCTGTCCCACTCCCTCTGCCATGTGCCACCCTGCTTCCCACCACTCGCCAGCCACCAGCCAGGAGCTGCCATCAAATAGGCAGAGCCTGATCCCCGTGCTAAGCTTGGAGAAATCAAAACCTCCAGGGCTGGGCAGCTGCTGGCACTGCAGGTGCGGAGCCCCGGGTGGATCCTCCCTCCCAGCACAGAGCAGGTGGGGATGGCATGCGGGGCAGAGCCCCAAAGCTCCCTGCAGAGCGTGGGGCGGCTGCGCGGCGCTGTGGGCACGGGGGTCTGCCAGACTCGTCTGTACCAGGCAGAATGCAGCCCCAGCTGACACCCCGGCTCTCTGTGCACCCGCGAGGTTCCTCTGGGCCAGACACTCCTTCTGCCAAGCAACGACCTTCCCGGCAGCCGACACACATGCTCCCGTGCCACATTCAGGGACACATGCACACGCCGGGCACAGCTACCCAGGGCACCCGGGACCCAGAGCTGCCCCCAAGCGTCCCATAGCCCGGGCAGGGGACACGCACACGCAGGCATGGCACGGCACTAGCACACTTATCTGAGCACCTCAATCTTCCGGCCCTCTACGATGGTGCCATTCAGCTTCTCCCGTGCCCGGTCGGCATCTGTGCTAGTTTCAAAAGTTACAAACCCAAAACCCTGTGAGCAGAGGAGAAAAGGAGAAAGAAAGAGACAGAGAGAGACAGAGAGAGGGTGTGGGGACAGAGAGAGAGAGGGGGTGAATCAGGAGAGCTGGCGCAGGAGGTGAGGCTGCCACAGTGCAGAGGTGAAGAGCCCAGACTGGGGTCCCTGCAGGGACCGGGGGTCCCGGCTGAGGGCCCAGAATCACCCACAAGCTGGCAGAAGAGTCTGGGAGAGGGGCACAGAAAGCGGGGAAGATACAACAGAGACATCCAGACACAGAGGGACACGAGCTGCCTGTGGCAGGACAGAGCGAGCCCTCTCCTCCCTCCGGTGCTGGGTGCAAGGACCCGCATGACCTCCCCAGTTGGTGCTGGGGCTGCCCCGATGGGGCACTGCAAGCCGGGGTCCCATGGGACAGGAGAGCAGGGGAGAGCAGGTTACAGCACTGCTGGGCAACCTGGCTCCACTGATACCCTCCCCGGGACTCGCTGTATGGTGCCGGCCATGGGCATCACCCACCTTGGAGCCCCGCTCATTGAAAATGATCTCCACGTCCAGGATTTTCCCGAATTGCTGCAAGTGGACAGAACACAGGGGTGAGTGCCTGCAAAGCCCCCAGCCCTGCACCCAGAGCTGCTGGCATGGGGCTCTGTGCCACGGATGGGCAGAGGGCTGCCTTGGGGGCCAGACCTGGGGACCCTCGTCCCTCCCACGGCTCCTACTCTGACAGGACTTGGGGAGTGTAATCCAAAATTTCATTAGCTGTCACTGCTCTGAGTCCTAATGAGGGCTGGGAAGGGGGCAGTGGAGGGGCACAAGGGCTCTGTGTCACTCCCCGCTCCACACGCAGGGGCTGGGCAGGATAGGCCCTTGGGAGGTGGCAGTGCCACGGTCCCGATGGTGCCACGGGGCAGCACTGAGCAGGGAGCAGGGACATGATGGCTGGACGGAGCCGTACTCACCCCAAACATTTGCCGCAGGTCGGGGTCCCGGAATCGAAAGGGAATGTTGGAGACGTGTAACCTCTTGGGCTGCTGCTTGTCTGTGTTGTCTGAGGAGTGTAGCTGCTGGCTGTCTGTCTGTGCCGCCTCGTCTGTCTGCTGTGGGAGGCACCACTGCCATCAGCCCCTGGCCATGCCAGCCCCGTGTCCCTGGCGGGAATGTCCCCCTGCCCTGTGCTTGGCCCCCCCTGCCCCCAGGGACACCCCAGACCCTGTGGTCCCCAGGTTCTGGGCAGTACCCCACGGGTGTCCCTCCACCCTGGTGAGCCGGGGGATGATGGTGGGGCTATGGGGATGCTTGGTGTGGGGGTGCAGACGCTGCACTAGGGACCTTGTGGAAAGACTGGAAGGTGCTGAGCTCAGCACCTTCCTGGTGCTGCATTCCAGCCCTGTAAGCGCCACAATCTGGTAGAGCAGAGCCAAGCAAGTGGATTACAAGTGATTAGAGATGATGGGAGGGCTGTGAGGGGGAGTGATGGTAGGAACACCCAGCCTGGTACCCTGTGGGACTTTGGTAGTCCTAGGACCCTCCTGGCAGCTCTGGCACTGCCCCGGACCCCCACAGCATGAGTGCCCCAGCGTCCCTCAGTGCCCCTGGCGCTGCCCTCAGCCCACCCACGCCCCCCGAGCCTTACCGGTACCGTCTGTGTCCCTGCTATGGACTGTGTGCTGGCATCGGTGCCCGGCTGCTCGGTGTGGCTCTGTGCTGGTGTGTAGAGGGTCATGGCGTGCTCCGGTACTGTGCTCTGCCCCGAGTAGTCCTGCGTGGGGTGCGGGTGCGGCGGTGCGTACTCTGCGGGGATCCCGTTCTGGGGGGGCGGGGGGTACTGGGCCGGGGGGTAGGGTTGAGCCATTGCGTCTGGTGGAGCCGTGGCGTCCTGGTTACCCTGCCAAGACAGTGGCAGCGTCCCCCTCAGCTGCGGGTATCCCTGGGCTGCCACTTGCCCTGGGATGGGGTTCTGATCTCCACAGCCAGACTCAGGCCCACCCACCCCACTACACCCCAGCCTCTGGTGTTTCCCTCAAACTCTGGGCTGTCTCTGTGCTGTGGTGGCTTTGTGGTCATGTTGCCGAGCCCCATCCTCTCCCGCTCCTATGCTCTGCCTGCCCAGTGTGCTGGGGCTTGGGTAGGAGGATGGAGGCCTCTATGTAGGGTTTAACTCCTGAAGCTGGCCTATCCCTCTCCTTGGGAAGGGAGACCTGGGCAGGCCCCATTTTGGAGCCCAGCACAGGGCAAAGCAGAGCCCAGCCAGCAGCATCATGCTGGGAGCTGCACAGCACCGGCACTGGCTGGGCAGGCGGGGAGGGGCATCAGGGAGGGATGCTGATGGCCCCTTGACAAACACCAGACAGGGATCAATTAACTGCTAAATATTTGATTAGGCCCTTTGCACTAAGGCAGCTGGCTTGGCTGCCTCGGTCAAATGGGGTGAGCTGCACCCACGCCAAGGGCCAAGGGCTGCTGGGGTTTGCGTGGGGCTGGGAGCACAGCGTGGGGCTCCCAGGTTGCTCCTGGTCTGCACACCCACCCAGCTACCAATTGTCCATCTTCACAGCCCAGCACACGGCCAGGCCTCTCCCTGCTCGCACACGTGTGTGCTGCACCTGTGGCCGGCACAGCTGCCCACCACGGCACACAGCTGCAGCCCCCAGCAGCAGTCCCAGGGCCGCGTGGGGCAGCGCCCGCAGCCCTTGGATGCTTTAAAACGTGCCGCAGCAGCCTCTGGCCTGTGAAATCCATCTGTGGCTCAGCCCACGGAGACAAGCTCTTTAACTGCATGTGTTGCCGATTTATGCTGGGGAGGGAGGGCGGGGGTGGCAGGGGGGACGTGCTGGCAGCTGCCATCCTCGGCCCGCAGGGCTGTCGCGCCTGTGAGGGAGGGTGGCAGCAGAGCCGCACCGGGGACACTCGGAAACTCAGCGGGAATAGCCCCGCTGCAGATCTGCAAGTCATCGGCAGCCCCGGCAGCGCCTGCCCGCGCTGACTCAGCTGCTCGGGGACGCGCCAGCCCGATGCACCTGCCTGCGTGGGCCGGGGCTGTCACGCTGCAGGGGCCGAGCCCATCGACGGCACTGCCCCGGGACGGGCAGCCGGGAGCTGCCCACACCACTCCTGCCCACACCGCAGGTGCTAATCCCACCTGGCAGGCTGCAAGGCTCCATCCTACGCTCGCCTGGGTCTCGGCACCCAACTCCTCTCCAGGGAGCAGGCAGGACACCAGCAGTCACCACGGTCACACTCCCAGTGCCTGCCTGCATCCCCAGCGCCCTGTGCCCATCGCTCCCTGCCTGCATCTCTGATGCCTTGTGCCCATCCCTGCCTGCCTGCACGTGCAGAACCAGGAGCAGCTCACATCCCTCCTGCCTGCTCCGCACTGAATACATCCGTGCTGTCACTACAGCCAGGATCAGCCACCAACACGCAGGGACCAGGATGTCAGCGGGCAGACAGAACACAGGGACTGTCCCCACCTGCCCAGATCTTGGCCCCTCCCGGCCTCTTGTCAGCCTGTCCCAACAGTCACGTTTGTATCAGTTATTAATTAGGACTGTCGCAGTGCCTGTCAGCCCAGGTATTATTTCTTTCAGGGACCATTAGGTTCCCCTGGTTGCTGCTCATGGCGCTGGGGCTGCGGGTGCTGCATTGACACAGATCCACGGCTTCCAGCGCCTCCCGTCCACTCCCAGTGCCCGGCCACCCACACTGGGGACAGAGCTGCTCCATCGGGGCTGCTGCGGGTGAGGGTCCCATGGGGAAGGGAATACCGACAGGTTTGGCTGTGTGATGCCCGATGACATCACGCTGCTCAGTTCCACAGCCCATGCTGCCCACATCCCTGAACAGCCCCATGCCGTGAGGGTCCCTCTGTTCCAGGAGGTGGCTGGAGCCCCTTCCAGGGTGTCCCCCTACACTGAACACCCGGGGGTCCCTGGGGACCCACCTCTGCAGCCCAGGACAAGCACCCTGGGTGCTCCCAGCTTGGGGTGCCTGGCCATGCAAGGAGCCTGTGGCACAGTGCTGGCCTGTGGGTGCCAGGGACAGGGGCTCTGATAGACATCCCTTGCTCTGCCAGCCCCGTCCCTCCTGGGGGGGGATTGCTCCCACACGGTGCTTTTGACACTTGCAATAAAAGAAATTCAGATCCTTAATAGCCCTTAGCCTCGTTCAAAATGAGACAGATCAGTTCAGTGCCTGAGCCTGGAGCAAAGCTGGCAGCACTTAACACAGCACAGGGGACTCGAGCAGTACCCCGGCACCTCTGCTGCCCACCTGCTCGGGCAGGTACCACCAGGACTGTGGCACGACCCTGTGCTGAAACACCCCTGCCCCAGGGATGGCAGCGGAGAGGCTGGGACAGGGAGCCCAAGTTCCCCTGCCCGGTGTCCCCTCTGCAGCGTCCCCCACATGGTGTCCTCTGCCCGGTGTCCTCTGCCGGGCGTCCCTTGTGCAGTGTCCCCTGCCCACAGCTCAGTCTCACACCACCAGCCCTGCGCAGTGGCTGCCGCAGCAGGCAAGGGGTAGATATCATCTTTAGCTGATTAAATGTCCCTCATTAACGAGTTTCTTCAATTAATGAAGTTTTTTTTGTTTGCTCCACTTGCTTTCTCCCCCCACACTCTGCCTCCTCAGCACAATCCAGGCCATTTCCTTTCAAGTCATTTAGCGCGTGGGGCCAGTTCCTGCCGACACCGCATTTTGGTGATTGTGCCTGTCAGCTTGGGGCTGACGACGCCGTTTCCCACATTTGCTCCTTTTTAAGAAAATAACGTGCCAGGAGCCCCCGGACGCAGAGGACGGGTCAGAACAATCAGGCAAATGCAGAGCCCTGCACTAACGGCAGCTGCCAGCCACGAGCACTTGCGATGGGCCACCAAACCTCGGCTGTGACCAGCGTCCTGCCAGCACAGTGTGATGGTGCCACCTATGAGTGCCCGTGGCTATCGGCTGCCAACCAGCACCTGTCCCCTGCTGCCACCACAGCCGCCATGGGTGTGCCCAGCTTCCTCCAAGCCTCACTGCAATCCTGCTGCCTTGGCCTGACCCCAGTCCCATCTCCAGCCCAGGACAACTCCCACCAGCCGACTCTGCCCGCGGCTGTGCGCTTCCTCCACTGTGCAGTGCTGATGGTGCAGGGGCGGCACAGCACAACAGGCATGGCACTGCCCGGTCATGGCATGGCACTGCCCAATTGTGGCATGGCACTGCCCAGTCGCAGCTGAGCCCGCTTGGCCACGGCACCATTAGGTCACGGCACATGTACAGCTGGGCTTGAAGCTACGCGTGGAGTGCTGGTGCAACTGGAGAGGGAACACAGTCCTGTCACTACACACCTCCCCACCCTGATAGTGCTCCCCACTGCCTGCGGCTGTCCTGCTCCTCCCACTGGGAACCAGACACCTGCTGCGGGGGGGAAAGAGGGGCCCACAGCACCACAGCATCCGCAGAGTCCCCCCAGGTGCCTCAGTAAGTGTATCTTGCAGGCAGGGCAGGCAAGGAGTGCAGGCAGGGCAGGGCAGGCAGAAAGTACTTTGCTGTGACCTGGAACGGCTCCTGCATGCTTGCTAATGGCAGGCTCACCCTTGCCACATCATGAGGGAGCCTGAAGTCACTGCTGAGCACGGGGAAGGGTGCTCAGCAATTCCCAATGTCTCCTGTGGGGGACCCGCTGTGCCCACCAGCAGGAAACTGGAGTGAGCAGCCAGAGAGACTGACGGGACCATCTTATGCCCACTGCCCTGGTGCAGGGCGGTGTGGCACTGTGCTGAGCAGCAGAGACAGATTCAAGAAATGCCCCAGTGGAGGCAGAAGGGTCCTGGCATGGCCCAAGGTAGCCCCCAGGCATCCTGGGCCCACGCAGGCATCACCGTGCCCAGCACGACTCATCTGCGTGACAGACGCAACGCTCCTGCTTCGATCCGGCCGCTCGCTCATGCTAATGGCTGTCAACATGGAACAGAGGCCATGAAGGGGAAGAAAATTACTCCCTGAAAAGGAATTGACTGATCCCTGTCATTTCTCACAAAACCACTGACCTGTAAATATTTCATTACCCCAAAAGCTGTGCCATCCATACAAAGCAGTGCCCAGCCCTGTGCAGGCACAGGCCGCAGAGCTCCTGGCTCCGGGGCAGTGGGGTCAGGGTGCCCCAGCAGGGATGAGCCCTGCCCACCATGGGGATGGCAGGAGGTCGTGGTGAGTTGCTTATGCCCAAAGTGGGGCCACGGTGATCCCACAGAGAGCTGAGGGACATGATGGGGATGGACTCTCTGGAGGAAGCAGAGGAGGGGTGAGGAGCTGCAGGGACCAGTGGCAGCAGCTGCTGCACTGAATGTCTTCATCACCCAAGCGCAGGGAGGGGTGAGAGGTTGGTAATGGCATCTGCCAGGGATGCTGCGGTGGGAAAGGAGTGCTCCAGTGAGCAGGCAGGACCTGAGGGGGAGGAGGAGGAGGAGCAGCGGGGGGAAGCAGAGCAGCCTGCTGGCACGGGAAACACCATTTTTCTGGGCTGCCACACACTGTCCTGGAACTCTGCATCCCCTTTCCCCGCTCCTGCCCTTGGCCCCCCTGAGCCCCAGCTAACAGAGCCAGGGACGCTGCTGCCCCTCTGCCCACGGGAGCCTGGGGAGGGACAGGCGGAGCGGTGGTGGCCATGTGACAGCCAGGAGTGGGGATGAGACAAGACGCTGGCCCGGCACACACTGGCACATGCGTCCCTGTCACCTCCGGCACGGGGCAGAAGGGACCACGGTCGGGCCCCAGCTCCTGGCTCTGCCAGCTGGAAACTTCGGAGCTGAGGCTTCATGAAATATTCATGAAGTAAATGGTGCAATTTCATCTGCATTCAGCCAACTTCATGTATATTTCAGAGTATTATGAAATGATAATGTTGTGTAACCAAGGCGAGACGGGGGTGCTTGGGGGGGCTCCCGGCCACCCCCGCCTGCATGGCCGGCAGCTCCCAGCTCGCCATGTACCGGTGCCACTGCACCGGGAGGGACTGATGGCTGCGTCACCGCCGGGGATGGGAGGATCAGGCACGGCAGTGGGAGGAACAGAGCTCCGGGATGCACAGCCCTCTGGCTCCCTCCTGAGCAGGGCCCGACATCACCAGTGGGGCCTGGGCTCACCTGTGGCAGCTCCTGGAATTGCCAGCAGTGCCAGGGCACACCTGTAGGAGTCCTTGGTGGTGTCCCTGGCACAGCTCTGCCTCCAGGCACACCGGAGCGAGTCAGACCTGGTGCACCCATTGCTGGCTGGGATTCCCAGCACTGTTTGGTCCCCAGTGGCCACCAAAAGATTGTGACAGGTGGCATACGAGGTACAAGCTGGGCTGCAGAGCCCAGGGATGGGCTGGAGGCAACCAGAGTCTTCATCAGCATCCTCCTGAGCTCTGCAGGCACCAGAGTGTCAGATGTGGGTGCCCACACATTGCGTGGCTCAGTGACCAGGCGGCTACTCCAGCGGGCCTGGGAGCAGCTGCTGTGTTCTCTCCCTGGAAAGGGCTGGGGCTCTAGAACACGCACGTGCAGCTGCCAGAGCCCAGCTGCGTGGGGACAGCTCCAGACACTGCGAGCAGTGGGATGAATGGCCACGTCCACCGGCCTCAAGCCCCACACCAGCTCCACTGCCATCCCCACATCTGGCCCCACAGCCCACAGGGCTCCAGGAATGCAGCTGAACCTTGGTCCTGCACCTGTAGAGCCCTTCACACTCCAGGGCCCACCCACAGACCCTGTCACTGTCACACCACTGTTGCCATGCTGGGGCTCTGGCACAGCTGCATGTGGCCCTTGCTCACCCAGACGGTGTGGGCACTCGTGGCACCACAGACCCATGTGTGTGCCTGGACAGTGCCTGCAGCCCTCTCTAATAGGCAGCCAGGAGCATAATTTTTCCTCTAATTACATATTCAGCACTTCTGAGAAAATGAGATTTTGGTAATTCAATTGGACTGAGAAGCAGCGCTATAATAAAATGAAATTTGTAACAATCGTGCAGTTAAATTAGTTAAATGGAGAGGAAGGAGCTGTGGAAAATTGACCCCTCGATCTCCTAAAGACTAATCAGACATTTGAACCGGGTTGTGCTAACAAAGCCCCCGGGGTGTGTGGCACAGAGTGAGGGGAAACCAGAGATGCCATGACGGAAACAGCCGGGCACCTCATAGCGCCACAGAGGGGAGGCCCCTGCTCTGGTCCTGGGGTGGGATGGGAAGGCTTTGGCAGGGAGTGTGCCAGGTATGATGCTGGACCCATGCCCTCCGTGGCACTGGCCATTGCCAGGGCCTGGCCACTGGGCCCTAGCAGTGGCCGAAGCCATGGAGGCCACTGCCCCCACCGGCTCCTGTCCCCATGCTGCATCCTTGCTGAGCACACAGAGGGTGGCCAATGGTCCCTTCTTGCCAGCGAGAACTGTAGGGACATGGGCACACATGCCCGGCAGTGTGACCAGCACTGAGTGGGGACAGCCACCACAGGATACCCAGACAGGGACAGCACACAGCGCTGGGATGGTGGGGAGAGAGGCATCTCATGGGCCGGAGGGGCTCTGTGGCAGGTACAATGTAATTAGCCTCGATATTTATCTTGTTGTTCGTCTTTTCTATTTTTTCTTGTAAAAGAAAAGGAGAAAAAGACGAGTTTCTCATTTGCAAGTTAATTAGTCTAATTACCTCTAATTAAGGGCTCCCCACACAATGCAGATCACAAATAAGCTGCCACTGTCGCTGGCTCCCACTCTTCTCTCCCCAGTTTTGATTTTTCACAGGAGCTGTTTGAAGGCTGTGGCCGGCACTGCAGTGGGGAGATGCCAAGTGGAGGCAGGGATGGGGGAGACAGATGTGGGATCCCACAGTCTGGGATTGCTCGGCTCCATGGCCAGTGACTCCAGGCATGCACAGGGATGGTCCCTCTGCTGCTCCCTTCAGGGACCCCAGCGCAGAGTCAGGGCTCAGTTCACTCTGGGGAGCTCCAGCCTGGAAGCTGGGTGTGGATCCTGGCTGGGCACAGCAGGGCTTGTATGGAATGTAGGAACTGCACCTGACCCCTGGCAGGCAATGCCCACAGCACTGTGGTGGCCAGCACAAACTCTTCACCTGCTGGGACACTCCAGGGAGTGAGGGGGCACACCTGCTCCCTCCTGGCCACTGGAACACCAAGGGAGGTGCTGCAGGTTAAAGCCCTGCTGCAGTTGCCCATGGGCAGTGGAGGGGTGAACCCTCTACCAGCCCACAGCTCCCAGCCCACAGCTCCCAGCCTGCTCAGGCGCACTGGCATGTCACTGGGTCAGTAGCCACGGCACGGCCAGGACTACAGAGCCCCTGACCACACGCTGCTAGGCTCACACCAGCACCGGGAAGATCCAGCTCCTTCCTTGGACATTTAGTTCTCTCCTGTGCCCAGGCACCCTTCCCAGCCTTCCCAACACTGGCACTTCCCCACGACTCCCCACATCCTCTCGGCACCCAGCCCCACACCTGCCTACAAAAACCAGCTGCACTGAAGTGACTAACACCCTTCCTGGAGGGGCTACAGTGCCCTTGGTGCCCCTGGCTCCTCCATGGAAGCCCATTATTCCACAGACACAGTGCCCCCACACACAGGAGCCCCCATACCCATGGAGAGAGCAGCCAGGCTTCCAAGTGACCCTGAAGCTCCTGGAGGTGCCCGGGGTGCCCAGCTGCAGCACCCAGCACCCTGCCCAGCCCTGGCTGCAGACCATGGGGCTGGCCTGGGCTGGGGGCTGCACAGGAAAATCGTGTTTCAAAAGCATTTTCCTATTTCGATGCTGGCCCCTGAGCGGGGGCAGCCCCAGGGCTGGGGGTGGTGGAGCTGGTGGGGGTGGCCTGCACCCGCTCTCCTAATTAGCCCTTCTTTGTTACAACCCCCCCCCTTCCCCCAACTGCATGTGATGCTTTAAAGAATGACAGATACTAAATCTAATTTAATCTACTCATTCACCCATCACTACAGCACAAAAATAGGAATATACCTATAAAAAGAGCATTGCCAGGCAGTGTGGGCCAAAATCACAGCTATTGTGGGAAAAGCAGCTTTGCAAAGCTAAAATTAATGTCAGTGTTTTCAATATAAAAAACCCAAACCAGAAAACATGTTTTTGGGGCTTTAAGGCCTGTCCTCACTGAGTGAGGCAGCTGCCACAGCATGGCCAGAGTCGGGAGCCATCGTGCTAGGTCTCGCATCCGTGCGACGCACGAGCAGGGGGAGAAACCCGGTTTGAAACGAACCCGCTGCTGCAACACGCGACAACACTGCTCGGAATAGACCTGCTCCCTAAAAATATAACATGCTAAACTTGGCAGCAGCCCTTTTGGAAAGGAATTTTCCAAGCAGGATTTGCAGAGGCTGTTTCCTGGCGGGCCAGGCGCTGCACAGCCAAGTCTCCTGTGCCATGGTGTGACTGTGAGCACCAAGGATGTTCCCAGCAAGGAGCATCTCAGGGGCAGCATTGCAGTGGGGTTCAGCACACCTGTACATCAACCTGAGCCGGGGTCAGACCTGCACGTGGCTGGGGATGCACCACGGCCATGCTGGGGTAGAGCACTGATGCTGAGCCTCGGAGCCTGGGTCTGCTCAGGGTCAGCACCGAGCCTTGTCCTGCAGCCATCACTTGCTCACTCACAACAGCAGAGATGCGTTTCAAGAAGTGACTGATTCCTCTGTTAACAAAACAAAGCCACCAAAGTGTCCATCCACACCCAGATCCTCACTGAGCAAGAGCCAAATGCCCCTGCCAAGCCCCACCGAAGGACGCAGCATTCCCACTGGCCCAGGCTGCTCTGCTGCAGACATGCACCCACCCTCCTGTGGCCCCTGCTCTCCAGCCCTCCAGAAGTCCTGCTCTTGGAGCACAGCAGTGCGAGGGGGAGTTCCTGGACACAGTGTGGCTGCACAACCCAGAACGCCATGGACCACAGCTCCTGTGGCCGGCACAGGGCGGCCACATGGGGGGAGTGGAGCAGAGTGAGCTGAGAGGCACCCACAGCACCTGGAAGAGCCACTGGCACTGCTGAGCCTTCCCTGGTGGTGGAAGAATTGAAGTTTTGCTGAGAGCTTCATTACTTGGTCATTCCTTCAAATCCCAACACAGCTGAAAACGCCAGCGCTGGGAGCTACAGAACGTAAGCAGCATCCTCGGGAAGCAATCCAGCCACAGGCTCCTGGTAGGGAGAGCGCTGTCTGAAGGGGATGAGGGCAGTTACTGCATGCAGACCCTGGCGTGCCCCAGCTCTTGACTGACTGGCCAGCCCAGCAGACTCACTCCTGGTCACTGGCTCAGGCACTATCATGGTACGTGTCCACCCCAGGTGCCTCCCTACGAACCCATACAGGGTTTGGACAGGGACCTGTAACGCAGTGGGTCAAAACCAAGTCCCCCCATGATGCTTTTCTTCAAAAGCAGTATGCACTCCTTTTTAGATCTATGTAGCTGAGAAACCATCAAGAAAAGCCTCGCATAATCTCTGAGGCAGAGGGATAACCCCATGGAGACTCAGGGAGAGTCAGTTGAACCCTCTCAGGCGTCCCTGCTACACACAGGTGAGCCAAGCCAGCTGGCCAGAGCACGCGTCCACAGGGAGAAGCAGCATCGCTCCCTGTGTGCTCCTAGGGTGCAGGCGGCACAGGTGGACACGTCTAAAATCCAGAGCAAATTCAGAGCTAAAGCAGGTGCCAGGCACACCCCTTGAGGGGCCCATCAACAGCGCATGCCCCGTGCCCCTGCCCCATGTGATGGCCGCCAGTGACGTCCCTCTCCCTGACACCTCCTTGTGACATGCACCAGGAACACCTGTCCCCAAGTGCTGGGTGAAGAACCTCAGCACGGGATAAACCCCAGGAAGAGGACAGAGATTTTCACCTCCATCGTGCTCATCAGCCGGGTGAAAATCCAACTCCAAATCCTGTAATAAAACCCTCCTCCTGGCTTGCAAGTCCAGAGCTGCTGCCAAGGAGCAGGAGGCTTCTGGGAGAGCAGGGAGGAAGAGATGCGGAACACAACGGTCAAATCAAACCAGGCAGGGTGATGGGGAAACTGGGAGTTGCCAGGTGCAGAGCATGCAGGAAAGTTGCTGCTTCCCAGGGACCCTCAGCTCTGCTTTGCCCAGCTCTGCAAGCACTGGGAGCACCCGTCTGTCCACCAAGCTCCCGCTGCCACCAGACCCAGGCCAATCCATACCAGAGTGCTCTGCAGGGCAAGAGAGAAGCACAGCTGAGCTCCTCGTGTGGCCAGGGACAAGCGGATCCCAGCTGAAGAGGGACAGCTCCCATGCTGCAAGGGCTCTGGGCCCTGCACTGGCTGCTGGTGCAAAGCATCCGTGTGCTCCCTTCATATGGACAGAATCCATCCCCCGGATGGGTGGGGGTTCAGGGACAGTTTTTGCTCAGTGTCAGATGTGCAGCAGCCACAGGGACCTCGGTACAGCTTTGGGAAGACAAGACCGAGATCCAGCGCAGCCCTGGCTCTCTCCGGGCTCTGCCCGCAGGAGGGTGCAATAAATCACACGCCCGCCTCGGCAGCCCCTGCCGCAGCCCCCGCGCCCCCCGTGCCCACATTTGTGTAACCAGCACCGGCTTCCCCAGCCCCACCGCCACTGCGGGAGAGAGTGACCCTGGACCTCGCCATCCCCACCACCACCAGCCACGCTCTGGCCACGACCCCACTCGGACACCGGCCACAGACATCCCAAGGGACCAAACACTCCACAGCCTTTCATGCTGGGGTGGAGGGTTGGCACCTGTGTGCCCGTCCTCGCCGCTGGGTGAACCGCGCCGGCCACGCCAAGTGCAGGGAGGATGCCATGAATTTTTAAACTCCTGAAAGCAAAAATGGAGTGGTTTGCCTGGCTGGGAGATGGGATTTCCAACGCAGCACAGAGGCATTTGAAGAAGATGCTGCCTCTCCCAAGCTGCGCTTCCCCTGGGATGATGGGCCCAGAAACCCGGCACTCAGGGTCCAGCGCAGGAATCAGGGCAGCCCTGTGGGATGGCAAAACCTTGGCCTGGGTGAAAGACCAAACTGATGGCCTAAGCACCCTCCGTCCGGGCTGCCCAAACCCGGCACACGCCTGGCGCCATGTCCCCCCAGTCCCGCTGCAGCACCTTCCTGCGACAGCGGGACAAACCCACGCACGCCCGGCCGCGCGGCCCAGCTGTGGATGCGCGCAGTGTGAGCACACACACACATATGTGCACACACGTGTGCACGCATAAGCTCATCACCTTCCCTTCTCTCTGGAGGCTGCTCAGGCCACGCAGGAGCCTCGTTCCTTTATCCGAGCATCCATCATTGCCAAGCGGCAGCAGCGCTGAGGCAGGGAAGCGCTGGACCCGCGCCGGCGGCTCTGCCTGCCGCACTGCCTGCGCCTCTGCCCTGGCCACGCTCCTGCCACCACGGCGGGGAAACCAGAGAAACCCCCAAAAGCTGCAGCCGAGAACCTGAGCCACCACAGCGGCACAACTCTGAGTGCCGGGGGGCTGGAGTGGGGAGACTGGGAGGAAGCTGCCAAGCTCTTACCCTCTGCTGAGAGGGAACCAGCCAGAAACACGTGTGAACCGGAAAGCAAAAAAATCCCCCGGAGAGGGTGGCTTACCTGTTGGAGGTAGAGGAAGGCTGGAGGACAGGGGAGAGAGTGAGGAAGCATGCCTGAGTTGGAGACAAGGAGGCAGCCCGAGTTAGCCATGGAGCACAGCATGTGTCGACAGGTAGCCGTGGAGCTGTTCGCGGGTCCGTCCTCTTCCGCACACTGCTATCCACCGCTATCCTCGTCTTCCCGGCTGGCCCCTCGGGCTCTCCCCTCCTCGCCGTCCCTCCCGACCCCTCGGCGCTAGTTAGGAGGGGTCATCTGCGACAGGCCGGCCGCGCCGCCGCCGGAGCAGCGCTTGGCTCTTCACTTCGGGGCCATTAGACACTGGCACTGAGCGCACGGTCTGCAAAGGGTGTGCGTGAGCCAGAGCGGAGCGGGAGAGAAAGGAAGGGGAGGAGGAAGGAGAGAGGGCTCGGGAGCGAAATAAAAGGGGTGGGAGTTGGAGGAGGAGGGGGAGTCCCCTGTGCATTCAGACATCAAACAGAGCTCTGTATAAAATGAAGAGAATCCGTAATGACATGAGAACAGCTGATCCCGCACTTAACCCCTCCACCGCCGCCGCTCGCAGATGGCTTCCCCGCCGCCCTCGCCACCCCGGCCATACGCTGGGGAAGCAGCCGGGCAGGATGGGGCCGAGCGGGCAGAGCCGTCTCCCTTTCCGGTGCTGGCTCCCAGGGGAGGAAGGGTCTTACCGGGAGTTTTGGTGGTGCAGCACGGGCGCCGCGGGAAGTCGCGCCGAGCAGCGGCAGTTCCAGCCGGCAGCCCCCGCGGCGGTGGCAGGGCTGCCGGGGGCTCCCCCATGCACACACCGCCGCACACGTGCACACGCTCTCGCCACGAGCCGCCGCGGCTGCTGGGGCCGCTGGAGCCATGCAGCAGCCCCAGCTCCGCCTCCCCGGAGCCCCCACAGCCACGCACGGCCCCACAGCCACGCACGGCCCCTCACGGCCCCACAGCTCCGCGCGGCCCCACAGCTC